>PVJD01004537.1:0-108960 GCA_004026545.1 Mormoops blainvillei
TTTCTTTTACTTCCTGTAAAAGAAGCTTACATTATCACTCGGTGTTTTTAAGAGAACTATCAGATTGTTTTATACAGATTATGTTTATATTTTAACTGTTAAGTATCATTCCATCACATGAAAATACCATATTTTATTAATCTGTTCCTCCATGATAGACACTCGATGGCATCTGTATTTTTTAGCTATTATTGGGTTGGCCAAAAAGCCCATTATGTTTTTTTCTGTATAGTGGCTCTAGTAGTGCTTAGTTGTCTTTAATTTCATTCGAAACAATTTTATTAGATTGTATTGTGGCAGCTGTCATATCAGCATGCATTTAAACAAAAAACTTACCAAATTGGTGAATTTTTGTGCAGCCATTTTTAACATCGAAGGTGGAAGAAGACATGTGACATTTTTGGTATATTATGCCTTGCTTTTCAAGAAAGGTAAAAACACAACTGAAACACAAGAAAAGATTTGTGGTGTGTTTGGAGAAGGTGCTGTGACTGATGGAACATGTTAAAAGTGGTTTGCGAGGTTTCTTGGTACTGCAGACATTTTGTGAAATAATTCTTTGCTGTGGGGCTGTTTACTGCATTGGAAGATGTTTAGCAGCACCCCTGGCCTCCACCCAATAGTGGGAGAAAGCCAACATACTCAAAATATCCAAACCAATAAAGTGATTGGTGAAAATGAAAAATGTGTCTTTTATTTTATGGAAAAAATGTAATGGACTTTTCAGCCAGCCCAATATATAGATGTGTACGGTAACACCTTTGAACTATATTTAGGCACATGCAAAAGAAATTCTTGAGGATATATGCACAGAAATGGAACTGTAGGATCATAGTTTATGTAAACTTAAATTCTGACCACTTGGTGCCAAGTTGCTTTCCAAGGGGGCCATACTCATGTAAACTTCCAGAGCAGTGGACATATAGTATCTGTACATTAGGGGACAATAGTACTAGAGAAGGAGGAACCAAGGTGTTAAAGTAACAAGAACAAGGCCTGTCCAGAAAGTACCCAGTCACGTAGTATGAAAAATAGAGACATTTACTGAGGAAGATACAAGACACAAGAAACATTGTACATAGGACAATGACATCTCAGTCCCCTTCAAAGTAGGCGCCTTGGGACCTCACACAGTTCTCCCAGGTCGCTTCCACTGTTCACACCACTCTGCAAAATCCTTTTGTTGGAATCCTCATCAGCTACCCCGTCGTGTTTTCCTGAATCTTACCGACAGCCTGCAATCCCTCTCCTTTCAAAGGTGATTTTAGTTTGGGGAACAGCCAGAAGTCACAGGGTGCCAAATCTGGGCTGCAGGGTAGTTGGCTCTCTTGGGCGATTTGCTCTTTTGCCAAAAACCTCTGCATGAGATGTGAGGCATGAGTGGGTGCCTTGTTGTGTTGAAGCTGCCAATCACCAGTTGCCCACAGCTGTGACCGTTTTCATCCTATTGGAGAACATGGAGGCAGTGCTCCTCATTAACTGTTCAGCCTGGAGGGCGAACCCATGGGGGACAACACATTCCCCATCAAAAACCACGGCTAACATGGTCTTGATCTTGCTGCGACTTTGCGACACTTCCCTTCGGGCGTGGAGAACCAGGCGACTTTCACTGGGACGACGGGGCCTTCATTTCCAGATCATAGCCTTCAACCTACCATTCCTCTCCAGTTATGATCTTCCTGAGGAAATCTGGTTCATGGGTAGCAGTTTGAATCAAGTCATTAGCAACCGAAGCACGATGTTCCTTCTGCTCTGGTAGCAGAAGCCATGGAACAGATTTTGCCACAACACGTTTCAGGCCAAGATCCTGTGTCAAAATCTCGGACACAGTAGTTTTTGGAATCCCCAGATCAGCTTCTAGTTCTTGCGCTGTCAGCCGCTGATCTTTGTTGATTGCAGCCCGTACACGTTCAACATTCTCAGGTGCTCTGCTTGTGTCAGGCCCTCCAGAACGTGGGTCTTTCAACAGATCCTTGAGCATTTTTTAAGCATTTGTGCCACACTTTTATTTGCGCTGCACTCATCACATCATCCCCGAAGACCTTCTGAATCATCTAAATAGTTTTCGTGGAGGAATGTTCAAGCTTAACGCAATAATTGATGCAGATTCATTGCCCTGCTTGTTCAGTCATTTTGAATGCGACAGCCACACAGTGCGCATGCTCGCTCCCCCACCGACTAGTACGGTGAAGTCGTCTTGTCCACTCATGCTCATTCCAGTCCGTTTTCCTTGGCTGCCGGGTTATGCCAATGTCACGCAAACCGTTCTCGTTATACTAACAGTGACTGGACTTTTTCCAGGCAGACCTTGTGTATATGTATCTATGTGTGTGTACATGTAAATATCCTAAAGTTCATTTAGAAAGCTCAGCGGTTTATGGCCTTTTCATTTTGAATTTGCATCGTATAAGTGATTCTGCATAAGAACATTAACGGTAACCATCATGTAAATACTTACTTGGCCTTGGAGAATTGGCAAGAGTTTAAGCAAAAGCTCAGCCATTTCGTGGTGTCTTCAATTAGGGTAGCCTACCGGAGGAGGTGAGCACATGTTAAGGACCAGAAAAGCGCCTCGGTTCCGCTCCGTGCCTCCGCATCCCACGGCATGGGTTCCACCGTTGGTCATTTGTTCCTTCGCATCATACCTTTTTTTAAAAACTGAGACCGTGGCTGGAGTAACTCTGAAGTACTAATGGACTGTGAGTGCCCTAATGTGACTGTGTTTATGTGATCAGTTGACAGGGACGGGAAGACCAGAACAGCATGAAACCTCCAGAAAGTCATGTTGGGGGGCAGGGCGGGGAGGCTGAAAGATGGTCTTGGCTGGCAGTGCAGCTGAGTACTGCCCTGAGGGGAGCCTCACCCCCTTCAAACTCACTCCAAGAATCCTTGCTGCGTTTGTGTTCGGAGAGTGTAAAGAGCTGTACAAAGCTGCCCACGTGCTGATTGAAAGTGGCTTGGGTTTTGTGTTCAGCCATGTGTTATCTTTCCCTGTTACCTTCCCTAGGTAACTATGAGTTAAATTTTGTGGTGTATATTTATATATCATCAGCTCGGGGAAGAAAAACACTCCACAGGAAGTGGTTTTGTGGCTTTTTGTGATTTATAGCCTGCTGCGACTGACGAGACAGATAGGTGATCAGCAGCTGGGATGCCCAAATCCATTCCGTGGGCTGACAACTTAATCTCGCTGAGCAGACACGTGGGGAAGGAATGCAAGACACACGAGGAAAGGTGGGTGCCTGGAAGACAGAGGTGCCCATGGCCCCAGGATCTACTGTGGCTACTTGCCAAAGTCCCCAAATAACCTTCTGACACTGACTGGGGGCTCAGATAACTATGTCACCGTATGTGGTTTTCCCTTTTTGGCATGAGATGTAACCATCTCCATGTGGGCAGGGTCGTTTTCTAGGCCCGGAAGCCTAGATATCACTGGAGAACAGGAAATAACCCAAGCCTCTTTAAATTATGTTTGTTTTTTTTCTAAAGACACCCCAATCTACATAAGCTGTCGCTTCCAGCCCCCAACCCCTTCCTGTCCTCCTCTCAAAAGCCATTGTCTCAAGCATCACGTCGCTTTATCTGTGTAGCTCCAGCCTCAGAAGATACAGCAGGGGCTCTCTTTGTGTTTGTGTTATAGAAATGTGAGCTGGTTGTTTCACTTCTTTTGAAAAGCAATTTATTGATCACAGGTGACTTTGATTTACTAGAATGACATGTAACCAAACCAGAGTATTTGAGACTATTTCCTTTCTTTCATAGCTAATTAGAAGAAAAATAAAAAATGTGGTTTTAACAGAATCCTTGTTGAAAGTCTTTTAGAAATTTGCCCGTAATGTCAGGTGCCCCATCCCAGGACTGCAGATCCTGCCACCTGGTGCTTCAGTGCCCAAGACTCCCCAGCTCGGGACCGGGCCTCCCACAGCTCTCAGGTGTCTGATGCGTGCTCTCCTCATCCCCACCAGCCTCACTTTCCGCCTCAGTTTCCCTGCCCTCAGACGGCTACTGATGGTGGGTGGCAGTGTCACGCTGGACTCCCCACTTCTCTTCTATACTTGATCCAAGGGCGACAAGGAGGATGAAAAACAGAGCACCAAACACCATTTTTGACACATCTACGGGATGATTCAAATTGTTTCCCAGAAAAGGTGGAAGGACTGCTGGAAGGATCAAAGTCAAGTGGGGGCGGGGAGTACTGGGGGGGCAAGGCTCTGCATGTCGTATCCAGTCAAGACCATTTCCCTGGAAGGTGAGGCCTCTTGGTGGGACACAAAACCCAGGTCCCTTCTAAGTCACAGTGGGACAAGGAAGCTTGTAGAGGTGGCCCCCACTTCCTTCCCACCCCAACTCAATGTCTTCCCTCTTTTGCTCGTTTTAAATATATATATATATATATATTTATTTATTTATTTATTTTTAGAGAGAGGGGAAGGGAGGGAGAAAAAGTGGGAGAGAAACATCAATGTGTGGTTGCCTCTCACACGCCCCCCCCACTGGGGACCTGGCCTGTAGCCCAGGCATGTGCTGTGACTGGGAATTGAACCAGTGACCCTTTGGTTTGCAGGCTGGCACTTGATCCACTGAGCCACACCAGCCGGGGTTGCCCTTTTTGGCTCTTAATCCACCTCACCAGAGTGGTTACAGGTTCTTTACAGACTTTCCATAGAACCGACTCTGCCTTGCGTAGACGAGGACTCCTCCCGCCCTGCCCTCAGTTCCTGTCCCCCTGTCTCCAGGGTTACCTCCCCTCCATTCTCTGCAACAGAGGCTCCAGCTGCTCTGTCACTCTGCAGCATGACTCCTGCATCCATCCCGGCAATTTCAGTATACAGGTAGCAGGTCCTTGTGACATCCTGGCCTCTCAGTACCTTGACCTCCTTTGCTCCAATTTTCTGTCCTCCACTCCACCCTGCCGCTTATTTCCACAGATATAGACAGACGTTTTCATTCCCAGTAGTGGCCTGTAGTGTTTCCTACATTATGTTTTCTGATAGCCAGCTTCCACCCTCCAATCCTTTCCCCCTCTTCCTCCAATTCCAACAGTCTCTCCATGCACTTGACTTTCAGCCTGTGATCCTTGACACTTGGGGTCCTTTCCTTCTGCCTTTTCCAGCTTATATTTCATCGTCTGCCCTAAAACCCCTTATTCGAGCACACCCTCTGTTCACTTGCCCCTCTCAGGCAACATCTTCCTCATTGGGCAGAACCACGCACTGCTTAAATCCTCATCTCTGCCTCCTCCTGCCAGTGCTCGTGCTACTGATTGGAGCTGGAGCAGACAGTTGACTGGTCTCACGTGGCCACGGATGTCAGGTGGGTCCTTAACGCTACCTGGCATTTTTCCCTGGTCCTTGTGCTCTCCTATTCCCTTCATTGACAGTTTCGCATTTTCTCCCATATCCTCAGACATCCATACCTGCTCTCCACTCTCACACAGAGTCCCTGCTCCCAGTCGCACAGGGAAAACTGACACCATCAGAGGGGCACTTTCACAGACTTGCTCCACCATCTGCAACCAGCCCGTATCTGTTGCCGCATACCCTGCCTTTTGTTTCACGACTAAACAATATCTATGCTCATATCTAAAGCCAGTCCCTCCACTCCCGGGCCCTGGAGCTCTCCTTCCTGGAATGCTCAAGGGTATCGCTGCAGTCATTCTCTCCTTTGTCCTCTCTGTCACCAGTTTTCCTCTTTACCACATGATTCTCACTGGCTTACAAACATGTTAATTCTCCGCTCTTGGAAAATACTCCTTCAGCACACTTCCACTGCTAACCGTGGTTTCATTTCTCTGCTTCTCTGTATATAAACACTGCTAAAAAAAAAGAAAAGAAAAAAAAAGTGGTCGACTCACTGGCAGCAAATCCTCTCCGCCCCTTCTCTGTTAAAATCACCTCTGCAGATCGCCATCCCAGTTTCATCAACTTCACAAGAAGCAGTCGTGCCCACCACCCTATTCAATACAGGGTCTGTTCCCAGTCCTCATCCTTCCTGAAGTCAGCCGGGCAACCCCTCCTCCTTGATACACTTTCCTCAAAGGCCCGGAGGACACAGTCTTGATTTCCCTTCTAACTCCCTGGTAGTTCTTTCTCCTCTGTCTACCTGGTTCTTTGTCTTTTGTTTGACTCGTTCATGTTCGAGTGACCACAGTTGCATCTTTGATCCCCTTTGCCTTTGGTTTATATCCCCTCACTACAGAGCTTATCTTATTTCATGGCTTTAAATACTATCCAAGCCAGCGATCCCCAAACATGTGTCTCTAGGCTGGATGTCTTCCCCACACTCCTTAAACAACCTATTTGACATCTCCTGGACGTGCAGTAATCACCTTCAAATCAACCTTTTGAAAGCCGAATCCATGATCTTTTCCCCAAACCTGTTCTACCTGCATTTTTCTGATTTTAGTTGCTCAGACCCCAATCAATACAATCAATGTAAGAATTATTAATGTATTATTTTTTATACTAATTTTTGGAGCCCGTTGCATATCTTTTTTTTATCCTGGCACATCTCAATTCAGATGCTGAATTTTAATCAGAATTACTTGATGTGTATTTAGATTTGAAATACAGTTTAAAAGTCCATCCACATACCCAAGTTGTTCTAAGTAAATTTAAATGTTTTCTAGTTGCTGAATTAAATATCATTTAATGGGAAAAGTTAGGGTTATTTTGCACAGCATCTAGCACTCCCAGTCAGAAGGAAGTTAAGAATTTTGTCTGGAAGACTCCCATTTCTGCAACATTGAGAATGGGGGAACTGTTGGAGTGCAGAAAAGATTAAGCAGATCTCCGAGAGGGCTCTCCTGGTGCTCCTTCCAAACCCCCACCCTCTTGCCCTGGGCTCATTTCTCTGTATCATGGGAGCACGGTTTTTGCTTCTTTGTGTTTTGGAAATAGTTTCCTGGTCTCTCTGAACAGAGAAGAATGCTGGTTACAACCCAGAACAGAGCTGTAGCCACTGGGCCTTACTTTTCTTCAAGTGATTCTTCTTCAAATTCATGGAAGAGTTCCTCCAATCATGGCTTTCCACTTGAAATGGATGCCTGGTGGTGTTCCCAATCTCCCTGTTGGAAAGGGGTGAGAAGTTCCCTTAATTACCAGATGGAAACGCAGGGACAGAGATCTTGTTTTCCCCTTCCATGCTCATTATTGTGAAGGCCTTAGAAATAGGCTTTTGAGACTTGGGAGGACAGACATTGAAGACTTAACACTCACATCAGATAAATCTGATCAAATTGAAGAATTTTAAGGAAACACCATCAGCCTGAAGCATGGGCACTTTGGAGAACCCAGCACTCATCTCTCAGGTAGGGGCTTACTGTCAATCTTCCAGTTATCAGCAAAAACAGGTTAAAAAAAAACCTTTATAACATTGTTTTAGTGAAAGCAGCGCCCTCAGTGAGTCTGCACAAATAAGACAGTTCAATACAAGGCATGTTGTCACCTGAGTCCCTTTTGCTCATTCAAGTGGCTTCACTGTGTAGCTGTTGCCCTGCAACAGATGCCGGCAGGTGCGTCTCTGTGGCCTTAATGTTCCTCACCTTTGACCTAGTCATCTTACTTCCGGGAATCTAGACAAATGGGGAAAAATCTTTAGTGTGGGAAACCCTTCACGCGCAAAGGTATTTGTCATAGTTCTCTACGAGATGGTCTGAAATTGGAACAGACCCAGATGTGCAACATCAGGGGCAGGTCAGTAAGTCCGTCCAGTTAGTACAGTATAATGTAACCATTGGGAGCAGTACTTAAGGTGATCATGCTAACATGGAGATACACTGGAAATGGAATATTCAGTGAAGAAAAGATGCTACATCTGTCTATAATAGGACAAAACCACAGCACCTTCAAAGAGTGGGGGAAATGGACTTCATTGAACTAATGTGTTAGCACTGGTGTATTTGTTTGATTAATTTTCTTCTACGAGATTAACCAATGTTCTTAAATGGGATTTGGGGTAGTTTTTCTTTTCAGGGGCGGGGGGCTGGGGGATGTTACTGAAAACCACACACAATCCCTGAAGAAAGAAATCAGAAGAATGAGAGGGGCCAAGAGCTGTGACCGGCTTCTTCTGATGAGCCCCTGGGCGGGTTGTTCCCCGCTGATAACTGTTGTTGCAGAATCAAGACTTTGAAAGGAAGAGATGGCCAAGGGGTGGTATGGGAAAAGTGCCCTGGCCAGGCCAGGCGGGGCACACATTGTTAGGAGGCTGCCCTGTCCCTGTCTGTGGACTCTCAGAGCAGGGCTGCGTGCCTTATTTCTGGGTCCTCCTTTGTCTGGCATATCTCTGGGGGCACGTGGGCACTCAGGCTGTGTTTGCTGACTTTAGGATCCATGGGCACAGACTCTAACAGATTCCACTGGCCACGTTGTGGAAAACTTACCATATTCTTTCAGGGTATTACCTTTGGAATTTGAAGGAAAAAATGAAGAAAACATTGTTTTTCATTTCTATCCAGTTTGAATTACATATCCACCGGCATTATCACTCAATACCAGCCCACCCTGAATCACTTATTAAAAAATAAAGCTACAGCTATTTTGGATAGCCTATGAAGAGCCCTGTAATCTCGTCTATGGGATTCTGTAGCACACCTTTAATTATCCTTGAAGTAGCTAACTTTAATTAAAGTACGTGTCTCCAAGCCCTCCTGCTGCTGGAAGATGTATTGCTGAACCCGCCATGGACCAAGCTGCTGTTAAAGATCATTAAGCCATTTCCCTCCTGCTATGGTACTGAATTAGAGATTTCTTTTTTATTGCCTAGGACAGCTTCGTTCTCCTCTTTGTTATCTCTTCAATAAGATATTATCTAGGATCAAATCTCTATAATGTTATTGCTTATATACCGTTGAATATAACCACAGTTTGAAAGGCCTGGCTGAGCACACTATGTTATTGTAAGCTTTTCTATTTGAAACTAGTTTCCTTTTGAAAGTGTACACTCCAGTCTAGTTTGAACATTTATTTCAACTTTCATTATATTGAGGCTTCAAAAAAAAGACGAAAGAAAGAAACCTATTTATCGCATTTGGGCCATGGGTCATTGAAAAACCACAGCATGGAAGAGTCAGATCAGAGAGGTGTTTTGAAAGTCATCTGGTCCAGAGGTAGAAAGCGGAGCCTTTCGCCAGGGGAGGCGGTGCATGGGTGAGACTAGTGAATTCCATGAACATGAGTCTGAGCTTCTTGGTCAGTCACAGCATGGCGGGGAGGGGACCATGGCGGTAAATTAACTGTTGTGTAAGAGACGGATAAAAGTTCAGGCAGGGCCATTACAGGCAGAGATGGCAAATCGATGCGTGTCCATTCCAGGGAGGACTCACTACCCTCTGTGGGACAGAAGGGTCCATGTGACCCCTTTGCTCGCTGGTGCCTGACGGGTTTCCTGCCCCCACATCCCGGGAGGGGTTCCACGTTGATCTCTGCTATCGGGGAGGTGAGCCCTCAGCGGTGGTAATAGATGAGGCCTGCAAAGAGGACGTCTGTGATGCTGGAACCCTGCACAGCCATGAGGTTGGGCCCTGCCACCACGCCCACGTTGTGCGAGAGCTCACCTAGTAAGCACTAGGGAGGAGGCTGCCAGACCTCCCCAGGTGCCATCTTTCTCACTTGATTGTTGAGAACTTCTGCATAGACAGTCAGATATCATCACGCTGTGCTCCTCCAACCGATCCGTCACCCGCAGACCTTTTTCCCAGATGTCCTTGTCACCGATCTCCCAATGCTGTTCTCACCCGTCCCACCATACTTTTAGCATGCCCGTCAATTGATGTTGGTCCATTCTTCCAGACACCTCTCAGTCCAGACAACACGGAAATCATTATACTGCCTACTGGAAGGATTACCCTTCCCTAGTGGCCTTCAGAGCCACCCCGAATATGGCTGTCATGCTACCTCTGTCCCCTTCTGGGTGGTGGTAATGACATCTCATGGAATTGTCCACAAATCGGGCCTGTGGTTTTTCCACTCACATTGTTTCATCACCAGGAACATCCTATGAGGACGTACGTGTGAGTGAGGGAAGGAGACAAAGCAGCAAGCATGGGAGACATGAGTCCGGGTCTCCTGCCCACGCTGCTTGAGCCTGATTTCTTACATACCATTCCCACTTGGCAGTGGGTGCCTCCTGCACCCACCCAGCCGAAGAAACATCTCAAAGCTAGGTGGTCCCATGATCACCTGATGTTCCACAGTCAGGCATTCACTTCCAGAGCCTCACAGCTGTTACTGGATCTGAGCTGCATGAACTGTTACCTGTAGAGGAGGGTATGGCTCTATTGTAACACCCTTAGAAGCCTTTGAAGTGCTTCATCTAGAACTTCCCAGAGGTCCTCTGCAGCACCTCTGTTTGCCGTGGCCACGGATGTCATCGGATCTGTTGGGTCAAGGGACAGTGCGGCTTGTGCTGCTGCCTGTACTTGCTACAGAGCCTTCTCTTGCCCTGGGTCCCGTTCAGAACCAGCTGCCGGACAGCTTACTTAATACACAGCTGAAAGCAGCAGACTTGGATGTTCCTGTGTGTCGTCTCCAAAATCTAAAAAAAGCCCACCAGGCTTCAAGTCTCTTTTTTAAATTCAAAGGCTAAATGGTGAAGATGATTATAATAATAACAATGAAACAAGAACCCTGGGCTGTTTAGGACAGTCTGTTAGAGAAAAGAGCCCAGAAAGGATCTGCCTGTCCTCGTCACCCTTGTCTTCATCGCAGGGAGAGCAGTACATCCTGCCCCTCCTGCCAGGTGCGCCTTGAGAAGGAGGAGGGAGAGGGAAGGAGCGGCCCCTTGGGGAGTTGAACTTTGAACTGCCTGAACATTTTCCAGGAGGAGAGATTTTTCATCAGAGAGTGAATCGGCAGGGCTGAGTCATTTTTCTCTGCTTGCTTCTCATCTTAGAGCTCTCATACCGACCACACAGCGGCTTCCACTTATTGGCCTCTGTCCTGTTCACCTTGCCATCTTCCCCACCGCTACCTGGGTGACCCCAGAGAAGCACAAATGCTGTACCTCCTGTTGCTCACCTGTTTGGGACCCTGCTCCCAAACAGTGGCTCCCAGGACCCTCAGGTGAAGTCCAAGCTCTTTAGCACGGCTTCATAGCCTCCCTCCGCAACCTGGTCACAGGCAGACTGAGTGACAAGCACGTCTCCGAGGATGGGTCAGTCTGCATTCTCCCATCAGCCTGGACGCCTGGCCCACCTGGCCCCTCCTCAGGGCCCTGTCCCAGGCATGACTAACTCCTGGGAACCTCCCCATCTCTCCTTGGTGCAGTGGCTCACAGCTCATTCCTCAGGGAGCCCTTGCCACACTGTACCTGACTGTCCGTTATCTCAAGCTGTCCCAGCCTCTGCTCAGGGAAGGTGTGGGTGACGAGGGGTGCCCTCTGAGGTTTGCATACTAAAACCCCAGGCTCTGCAGCTTTATTTGCTCATACTGTAATTGTGGTGTTTACATGTAAATTGATAGTTCTAAGCGAGGACCTGATAATGATTTGCTCTCTTTGGAAGGTAAATATTCTCCTTTTCTCATCTGCTATGAGTTGTCTTAATTGCTTTATTTTGAGAACACGTGGAACAGTAAATTTTTGCCTACTTTGTGTGATCACCAATTCAGAACTGATGAATTAGTGAGTTGTAATCTATATTTTTTCTTAGTCTTATGATCTCGGTTATAATTATGTGGTCTAGTTCCAAATACAGCCAGCTGCCAACTCTTATCTTGATGCACTTTTACTACAGACAGAAGAAACGTACCAGAGTTTTATACAGTAGAGAGAACAAAAAGCATCATTATCCAGGTGAAACTGAAGAGGAAATTCTCAGTAGACCGAAGAATTGTGTATTTTTATCGAGCGTTCATTACTCTGTCCTCTGTGCAGGGGACCAATATGAAATCACCCCCGGGATGGGAAACAGGCAGGGTGGCATCACAGGGCTTCCACTCTGTCCAGAGCCTCAGAAAACCAAAGCAGGGGATAGAAGGTATGGCTCTCATTCAAGATGCAGAGAAATGCACCGGGCTCTAATGCAGATCCTGGGTTTTTGCTTCTTTTAAGTGCAGTCATTGCAGAGAAAGCCAGAAAAAAAACGTCATCAAAGTTTATAAAGCAGGTCATGGATTTGCCCGTAGGTTAGTGTGTGTATGTGTGTGTGTGTGTGTGTGTGTGTGTGTGTGTGTGTCTTCACCAGAATTCTCCAGAAAAACAGAACCAATAGGATGTGTGTGCATAAATACCTATGTATGTATAAAATAGAGATACTTATTTTAAGGAGTTGGCTCACATGATTATGGAGGCTGACAGATCCCAACATCTGTGTCTGGAGGGAGAACCGAGAGCCAGTGGAGTATGTCCTGTCCAAAGGCCAGCAAGCTTGCGACCTAGGAAGAGCTGATGTGTCTTCCTGGAAAAAGCCAATGTCCCAGTTTGAAAACGTCAGATACAAAGAATTTTCTCTTAATTGGGGGAGGGTCAGTTTCTTTGTTCTATTGAGACCTTCAACTGATTGGATGAGGCCCACCCACATTAAGGAGAGAAATCTGCTGTATTCAGTCCACCGATTCTTATGTTAGTCTCATCTGGAAACCCTCACAGGCAAACCCAGAATAATGTCTGGCCAAATATCTGGGCACCTCATGGCCCAGTTAAGTTCATACATAAGCTTAACCAGCGCAGTGTCCGTGAGTGACCTCAGAGCCCAGAGCCTCTGTAGTGACTTCAGTCCCTCGCGCCTCCGTGCACAGTGTCAGGATTGCAGATCCCATGTGAACTCTGCTGCAGAAGCCTGGGTGTGTTGGGGGGCGCAGAACAGAGTCTGATGTGCTTCGTGCCCTTCTGTTTAGACCAGAGCTCCTCAGCCTTGGCACTGTTGACATTTTGGACCAGACAATTCTTTGTTGTGCATCACAGGACGCTTAGAAGCAACCCCTGAGCTCTACCCACTAGATGCCAATAGCATGTCCCCAGGTGTGACAACTAAAAACTTCTCCAGACATTACTGAATGTCCCCTGGGAGGCAATATAGCCCTTGGCTGAGAATCACTGGTTCTGACTCCTACGCTCTTGGCTCTTAGAACAGGAATGCTTTTTGGATGAACCTTTCTTTGCAACCTCCACCTTTCAGGCTTGCACTTGAAGTGTGGGAGTTATTTATATTCTTGAAATGCGCTGAACATCCTCCAGTGTCTGATGCTGGTGTGACAAGACTGCTGGCTCTGAGTTCTGTGGGGCTGACCTTTTCACACCAAGCCATATCTGTTACTGAAAGCTCGATATCATTTCCTGGGACATAAAGGTTTGTTTTTTGGGTCATTTGACAAAAGACAATCTCTTTCACGTTCCTTAGTGTAACCCACCAAGTAGATACGATATGAAGTGGACATTTTCTTTTGGAAGTAAAGATTATGTTTATATAATCTAAGATATAGGTTGGGTGATATTTGAGCCTTTTAGGTAGATTGGAATGAAATGAATCATGCTATTTGGAGGCACAGTGGGCAGAGCGTTGACTCCGGAACAAGACTGACGTTTATTTGAATGATTAGATTGGTAACCTTGGGTAAATGACTGAATCTCTCCAAGGCTGTTTCTTCAGAGGAAGAATCAGATTGTTGATATCTATTGCCTGCTTAGGTAAGGATTTATATAGGTGTTCTTGTTCACTGGCCATTTTTTTGTTTCTGAAAAACTGAAATCAACTTTGCCTCTACCATTTTCCTTTTACTTGGAATATTTATCTCCTCTCCACACACAAATCTCTACTATAAAATTTATGTCTGTCCCTGTGTATTATAATTCCAGTGTTATCTAGTCAGTGAATTAACATGGTTATTTCTAAAAAGCTTTATGATGTGTGCTTAGTAACAAAATTTATATTTCCAAGCTTTAGCGTAAAATACCTCGAAGGTGATTTCAGTTCCTCTGCAGGTTAGGACGCAAGAGGCCTTTTATCCTTACACATGATTATGCCAGTTTGAGTTCTTTTTATGGCAAGGAAATTTTCGGAAAGAGGCTTGGAGGCCTCAGAGAGAGAGGAACTAGAATGTCTCAAAGGATCTTGGTACTTGGTAGTAGAAACAGATGGAGAACCCATTCATGGAGGGGCCTTGGGAATTACTCAGATCCAACGACAAACAGTATTTGGGTTACTTGGTACAGGATTCAGATTTTGGCGGGGGAGTCTCGTTGACCTGACCTGAGTCCTGTGCTGATATTTTGCCTGGAGAGACAAAAGCTTCAAGGTGGGTGGTTCCACCAAGACCACAGGAAATGAGGCAGTGGACGTTTCGAGGAATGAAGTTAGGCGGTGTTACCAAATTGTGTTGGTGGGGGTAGATGTTGGGCAGAGGAAAACATCTAGTGTCTGATCGTGGGAACAACTTTATGGGAACTACCTGAATTGGTCAAAGCCTGGTGGGCAGAAGCCACTTTGATGTGAAGAGGATATACAATATGCCTTAAATTCAGAGGCTATGAGAAACCTCTTCCCACCCTTTAAATCTTTTGAAATGTTTGGTCAGTGCTTGTAAATTCATCTGCTAGAGATTTATGAAGCAGTAGATAGGATGGTGAAAAGTCATGCCATCTGAGAGATGGCTTGGGAATTTCATGGAATTCTGATCTATGCCTATCAAGAGAGGTGTTTAAGAATTCATTCCCTTGAAGTAGTGAGGCAGAGGACCTAGAGCCCAAACTCAGCGTGGACCCAACTCCACCTCTCTGACTTCCGTCGGCATTGCATCAGGCAGGTGTTTACTCAAACTAAGCATCAGTTTTATCATTTGTGACATGGGACTGATAATTCCACCTTCACGCTTTAACTAGTGTTGAATGACACTATTTACGGCACGTGGTACATCCTCTGATAAACCCAACACACTGATATCCCTTCCTCCAACTTCTCATCACCCTCAAAAAACATTTCTTCAATACCTTGACTAGACATTGGGGACATAAAGACTAATGGTGTATGGTCCCTGTCCTCAAAGAGCTCTGTCATAAACAGGCCGTCGTAGGCTGGCAGTGTCAGATGTGCTGAAGCAGAGGGGTGGACAGTCGAAAATGGGGCCACCAAGACTGGTCAGGGAAGCATTTCTAGGGGAGACTTGGATCCTGAATGGGGGGAGCAACGTAGGTGACATGACTAGGCAGGAGACCTGAAACCCACAGTGCTTGGGGGGACTGCAGGCGCTTTGGCATGACAGGTGTATAGCCATGCCCAGGGCGAGCACAGGGGCACCGCTGGAGAGCTAGCTCCATCACTTAGGAAGGCAGGCTTAGCATCTCAAGTCAGGAAGTTTTGTCTTTTCTGTTTCTAGAAAACTCTTTAGCAAAGTGCAATTATTCCAGGTATCTTTAATTTGTCCTAAAAGAAGGAGGGAGGGGATACCTGGCGCAGACCGAATAATGTGCAAGGGGCATAGATGCCAGGAGGGCTGGATCGGGCTGCGTCAGCCTCATAGCCCCTTTCTAAGCTGCCAGCCGGCATGGCACAGGGCTCTCAAATGGCGCAGGTAGACGGGCACTTCCATTAGCCAGGGCTAAGCCTGAGCCCCTTCCTGGACGTCTCCTGGCTACGGGGCTGCTGTAAGGTTCGTAAACATTGTTTTGTTTTAGTTTTTAATGTTCAGAAATACTTATTTAAAAGGGTATTTTAATCCGTAGTTACATCTTTTCCCCAAATCCTACACATGAAGGAAGCCAAAGGAAACTAAACTATAAACTCGAATGCAGATTCTTTTTTTTTGGGAGGGGTGTTTATCATTCTCATGCATGTTTTTACATTTTAGTGTATGTGGACCTATCAGTCTTTGTTTTCATGTTGTAAAACAATTAAATCTTATCACATAGCAGCTATCACTTGGCCATTTTAAGTCATTATTATTTTTGAGATACAGTCAAGTTAATGCACATATTTTGTATTCATTTTAACAACCAGATACTACAAATATACAGTTTATTCATTTTCTCATGGACACTGGTTCCTGCCAGTTAAAAACAGCACTGACATGAACTTCCTGTAAATGTCTTCTTGAGTACATATGCCAAGCATTCCTGTAGGATGTAATTATCCAGAGACTGGGCTAGTGTATAAACAACTTCAAGTAAACTAGTTATTGCAAAACCGCTCTCCAAAGGATGACTTAAATTTCATTGCCACCAGAAAAGATGAGAGCCCCTTGCTCCAGACCCATCAGCATGTGGAAGTGTCAGGTTTTCTGTTTTAATTTTTGCCCATCTGATAGCGGTGACATGGCTATTTCAATGTTGTTTTAATTCGTGACTCTTTGATTGGTAGTGAGATTAAGCATCTTTTCATGTCAGCTACTCAGGAGTCCTCATCTGTGACTTGCCCATTTGTATTCTTTGATTGTTTCCTTGATTTATACGGAATCTTTTGTCAGTTACACGGCACACGAATTTATCATTTTCCTTTTTGTGCTTATGTCTCCTCCAGTGTCATATCTTTGCTTTTCTATAGGTTTAAAGTTCTCCTTTTGATCATGAATCCATTTTTCTCAACATAAGGAGCCTGAATAAACCGACAGCCCAATTTGTGCTTATACATCACTAATATCATTTAATCACAGGTTATAGTCACCTTTCAAACACGATAGATTTTAAAAATTTTTATTTATTGATTTTAGAGAGAAGGAGAGAGAGAGAAATGTGGATTTGTTGTGACACTTATATTTATCTATTTGTTGGTTTATTCTTATATGTGCCCTGACCAGGGATCAAACCCACAACCTTGGCACACTGGAACAACACTCTAACCAACTGAGCTACCCAGCCAGGGCCTCAAAATGATATTTTTACCAGAAGTTTTATTTTAATTTTAAATAGATATTCTAAGTACCTATCAGCTATATTATGAGATAATGATTTTCCTTCCCATTATCTTTAAAGCTTAAGCTGTTAGCATCATCTACTCTAAAACTAATTTGATACTGTTAATGGAAGTATCTTAAAGAATAGGTTTCACATTCTAACAGAATTTGTCAGAGTTGCAGACCATTTGTATGCTTCTAGTATAAGCATGAGTATTACATTTCATTCCCAAACACAGTGAGGTATACCAGGCTTTCAATATTTGAATGTGTACTTTATACACTTTGCATGTTAAATATATCTTCATGGATATAAGAACAGTATATAGGGCAAAAAATCCCCTGTACTTTACCATAGCCAAAACAACTGAGAGTATTTCAACATTAAATATAAAGCGAAAATAATTACTTTTTAACCATACTTGACTATATGTGCAATTTAAACCAATGATAAATATCTAGGCAATTAGGCTATAAATGTTCAAAATAAAAGGTTTCCTATTAAGTATCAGGAAGCTTTTATATGCCTATTTCTCACATACATGTGGTGTTTTCACAGCCATTCTTTATTGCTTCTTAAAGGATCAAACATCGTAATCAGACATTAAGAATTTTAAGTGGACCTACTGCTACCCTGATAGTTTAATGTACCTATATATATATTTTACATCGCAGTCAAAATTTACATCCCAGTTATTCCATGTAAATGTCTTGCTGAAATCCCATTAAAATGGTAGCCACTTTCCAGGTATTAAAAATAGTAATAAAATCAAGGGAGATTTTTATTTAGTTCCAACATTACTTGAACACTTATTCTAGGCCAGGTGTTAAGGATAAGGAAGTCATCTTGCTTTCATGGAGTTTACAATCTAGCAAAGAATCTAAGGATGATAAATGAAAATATTTTACTCTTTCCTTTGTTTGCAGCCTCTTATATTATTGCAAGTTGATTTTATAAACCAATCTGGTGAGAATAGTCAGTTTCCATCTTTAATTTGAAGAATCATCTTCATCTTCATACATAAAAGAAAAATGTAGTCGGTATCTGTTGTGTACCCAGGACTTACAGCACCCAAGATTTTCATGTCTGGGAGAGGAGTTTCTAGAAAGAAACTGAGATCTAGTTCTGGTCTCCTGAAATTTCATTTCTTTGTGGTCCCAGATGCCTGTCACTTCCTACTGAGAATGTCCAAATCCAAGCCCACTTGATTTTTGGGGGTTTTGCAGCAGATGTGGTGATAGAGGCTTTCACAGTGCCACTTATGGGCTGGCACACAGAGTGCTGAAGACCCAGGTCTTTCTTCTTCAGTAGATTCCATCTTTAACCACACCACCACTAACTGGAGAGAGAGGTTGAATGCAAATTCTAAGTCATTAAAGTTTTTCATCTGCCTTACTTGTAGTCAACTTGCATTTTTTTCCATTGAAAATTCCAAATTTAAACAGCCTTTAGACTTCCAGCCAAGATGGAGGCATAGGGTAGATACACTTTGTCTCCTCACACAACCAAAGGAAGGACAACAACAAATTTAAAAACGAAAAATAACCAGAACTGCCAGAAAATCACACTGTATGGAAGTCCGACAATCAGAGAGTTAAAAAAGAGACGTTCATCTGGATAGGTAGGAGGGGTGGAAACAGACAGCCGGGGTGGAGGGGACATACGGCAAGGCAACAGCTGGCAGACAGGGTGGACCAGGTGGTGGCTGATGGACTTGGCAGTCCCACATTTGCGTGCAGATAAACCAGGAGGAACAACTGGGGAGTGAGACAGATGTGCAACGCAGGGTTCCAGTGAGGGAAAAGAAAGCCTCAAAGCCTCTGGCTATAAAAACCTGTGGGATTTGCAGCAGTGGGAGAAACTCCCAGCCTTACAGGCGAGTTTGTTTGAGAGACCCACAGGGTCCTAGAATGTACACAAACCCACCCACCTGGGGAATCAGCACCAGAAGGGCCCAATTTGCTTGTGTGTAGCAGGGAAAGTGACTGAAAGCTAGCCAAGAGCCAAGCAAGCAGCATTGTTCCCTCTTGGGCCCCTCCCCCACATACAGCACCACAAGGCAGTGACATGGCTTGCCCAACCCTGGTGAATACGTAAGTCTCCACCCCTCACAATGTAATAGGCATGCAGAGACAAAAAAAAAAAAAATGACCCGAGGGAAAGAAGAGGTCAAAGCTCCAAAAAATAGAACTAAGTGACGGGAGAGATAGCCAACCTAGTAGATGTTCAAAACACTGATAATCTGCATACCCACAGAAATGGTGGAGTATGGTCGCAAAATGGAGGAAAAAGTGAAGGTTATGCAAAGTGAAATAAAACAAAATACACAGGGAAGCAACAGTGAAGGGAAGGAAACCGGGACTCAAATCAATGATCTGGAGCAGAAAGAAGAAATAAACATTCAACCAGAAAAGAATGAAGAAACAAGAATTCAAAAAAAAATGAGGAAAGGCTGAGGAACCTCTGGGACGACTTAAAACGCTCCAACATCCAAATCATAGGGGTGCCGGAATGAGAAGAAGAAGAGCAACAAATTGAAAACTTCTTTGAAATAACAATGAAGGAGAACTTCCCCAATCTGGCAAAGGAAATAGACTTCCAGGAAGTCCAGGAGGCTCAGAGAATCCCAAAGAAGTTGGACCCAGGAAGCGCACACCAAGGCACATCATAATTACATTACCTAAGATTAAAGATAAGGAGAGAATCTTAAAAGCAGCAAGAGATAAGGAGACAGTTACCAACAAAAGAGTTCCCATTAAGACGACCAACTGATTTCTCAAAAGAAACCTTACAGGCAAGAAGGGGCTGGAAAGAAGGATTCAGTCATGAAAGGCAAGGGCCCACATCCAAGAATACTCTATCCAGCAAAGCTATCATTTAGAATGGAAGGGCAGATAAAGTGCTTCCCAGATGAAGTCTAATTAGAGGACTTCTTCATCACCAAGCCCTTATATGAAATGTTAAAGGGACTTATCTAAGAAAATGAAGATGATCAAAAATATCAACAGTAAAATGACGACAAACTCGCAACTATCAACAACTGAATCTAAAAACAAAAACGACCTAAGCAAACAACTAGAACAGGAACAGAATCACAGAAATGGAGATCACATGGCGAGTTATCAGTGAGGAGGGGGTGCGGGGAGAATGGGGGAAAAGATACAGGTAAATTAAAAAAAAAAATCTTTTATAAAAGTAAAAGAACAAACAAACAGCCTTTAATATGAGCTGAATTTCAGCAGACACTTTATCCGCCTCCTCAGCACCCGGGGAATGTGATAACAGGAGTTTCTTTAGGTCACGGCAGGAGCTTATACTGTAATAGGGTGATATGCTGACTGGTAGGTCTTTTAGTGTGAAATGAACAATGTCATGTCTTCAGATTTTCTGATCTTGGTTCTTGCCAAAGACATGATAACATTGATATCCTAGCTGAGGATTTTATTCTCCCCAGTCTCCTTTCTTGTGCAGGTGGGCTGTCAGACCTACTGGAGATTTACTGGAATTTAATGACACGTGCCCTGGGGACCTTCCAGTACTCTGTAACTCTCTCCCGCTCTGGAAGCCATGAGGATTCTTCTAATCTAAGTAGCTGATAACTTTGGCAAAGGCAGAATGTACTCTGAGAAGCGTCATGGAGGAAGATTCTAGGCCATATGCTTGAATACATGACAATTAAGGGCTTCAAGTGTATAAAACTGCTTGCAAGTTGGAATGTCAGTCACTTAAAATTTAAATAAATGTGGGTTTGTGATTCAAGTTCAAATGTGAAAACAGAGTAGACTTTCGGACTACCCTTTAAAATTTTTTTTCATACATATGGAGGAAAAGATTTGGTCAGTGCAACTGCTTCTTATAATGACCCTTTGAGCAGCTGGGCAGGATGGCGAACAGGTTAGGAACATAAATTCAAAAGTCATTTCTCCTCATCCTTAGCTTGGCACAGCCATTTACCAGTTGGTGACATTGTGTGGCTTATTTAACTCCCTGTGCCTAAGTTTCCTTCAATGAAAGAATAGGACTATGATAGCTGTACTATGATTTTTGAGAGACTTTAGAACAGAACCTACCACAGAAAATACATTCCAAAAAAAATGTTAGCCACCGTTAGCCACATTCCACTGTTGAGGAATAATTGTCCTCATTATTAATGTGACCTAGACTGCGTGTTTGGACAATTGAGATACTGTTTGCAGTGATGTGATTATGATGTAGCAATTGAAATATTTCTGAGTTATCTTGAATCATTTTTAACTTCCTAAAAACAATTTCTCATGTTATTAGCATAAAGTGGAAAGGAGGATAAAAGGGCTCAGAAAGCATCAAGCATTCTATATGTATTATATAATATCGCACAAAACACATAGCAAAAAATCGGACCCAGTACAAGCTGCAGTACATCTTGTAAGGTTTTCTGCAGCTGTCACTGATTGTGGATCCCTCAAAACTATTAAATTCTTGTATCTGTTTGTATACTTGGCCCTTGAGGTTCACTTATAATACAGACTACTACAGAATATTTTATCTCATAGCTCAGCTTTATTTTTCAGAAACCATATTATTTTTTACTTTTCCTCCAATATGAAACATATACACTCATATATCCATATACATATAGTGTCTGATTATAAAGTTAATACTTCTATAGAGGAACAGGATATTACTGTCTTAATATTCCTGCTTTCTACACACTTTAGTCTAATTTTCCAACAGTATGCACTTGGTACTTTCAGAAGGTGATTAATGAACACTTTTTGAAGATAGGTATACTACATGTCTTCCTACCAAATGTGTTTTACTAAACAATATACCAAGGAGATATTAATGAATGCAGAGATACCAAATCTGTTTGTTCTTAAAGTATACAGATTATTAAACAATTTAAATTTGTTGTAGCAAATTGACTTTAATGCATATACTGCAATTTTTGCTTTTAAGTTCTATCATATGACATTTTACCACTCAAGGAAAGCTATTGGTAATATTTCTTATAATTATCTTTCTGTGTCTTTCTAGTATATCAATTTACATAGAATTGTACTATTCATACTATATTTTCTATTTTTAAAAATATTTATTTATTTTTAGAGAGAGGGGAAGGGAAGGAGAAAGAGAGAGAGAGAAACATCAATGTGTACTTGTCTCTCATGCACCCCCCCAAGCCAGGGGCCTGGCCTGCAACCCAGGTATGTGCCCTGACTGGGAATCAGACCAGTGACCCTTTGGTTGGCAGGCCGGCACTCAAGCCACTGAGCCACACCAGCCAGGGCTCTACTTTTGATTGAACCATGCCATACACAGAACAGTGAACAAATAAAATGTGTACACTGCAGTGAGTTTTCACAAATTGAACACATCTGTGTAAGCTGCACTCGGATCAGGAAACAGCATTTCAGCCCAGCCCCTTCTAGCCATGGCCTCCCTGCCCAGTGGTAACCTCCCCAGCGGCAGCCACTACCCTGTTTCTGACACTACAGAGTAGTTTCGCCTGATTTTGAACTTTATATAATTGGAACCCTCAGTGTATTCTTTGTGTCTTATTTTGCGTGACATAATGTTTATGACATTCGCATATACTGTTATATGTAGTTGTAGTTTATCCAGGTGTGTGGCTGTGTAGTATCCTACTGGGTGAATGTACCACAATTTAGTCTTCGACTGATGAGTATTTGTATAGTTTCTAGCTTTGGTCTGTTATTAATAGTGTTGCTATATACATCCTTGTATTAACAAATGCTTTTGGTGAACTACATGCTGTATTTTTCATCTGATTTTTTTTGTTAACATTTCGTACATATTGTTCTTTTTAATGCATTTTTGTGGACACAAAATTTCCATTGTGTGTTTGTATCACAATTTAGCTAATTGTACTTTTGAACTCTCCGTTTATTTCCATTATTTTTCTATAATAAAGAATACTGAGATGAACATCCTTATACAGATACCCTTGTGCATTTTTCCAATTTCTTGAAGAAAATTCTTAGATTGAAATGGCTGGGTCAATGTTTAGGCATATTTGATTACTTTTAGATGACCAAATTTGTCATCTAAAACATTCACATTTATAGTCTCCCTATAAGCATGTATGAATGCCTGTGTTCCTCAAATCTTATTAAATGAAAATTGTAACTTATTGTAATTAGCAGTGCTTTGGTTATTAGTGATATGGAATATTTTATTAAACTATGTTTTAGACATTGATAGTTGCTGAATTGCTTTTTCTCCCATGAGCTTTGTAATTTAATCTTTTAGAGAATTTTATATATTTCTTCGCATTTTAAAAGGATGCTTAATAGATTAAAACAATCATCTTTTCTTTTTTCCCCTAGATGGTCACTTGCCTTTTAATTTTATTAATTATCTTTTTTTGCTATGTGAACTTTTTTATTTTATGCAGCATAAGGTTTGGTGTTATGTTTAGGTTATCCATCAAGTTTAATAAACTTTCACCTATTCTCAATTCCTTTATGAGAGGACCTAATATTGAAAGACGGCAGTTCTTCCCTAAATTAAATAATAAATTTATCACTCAATAGAAAATTTATTTGAATCTTAACTTCTAACTTGGTAAATTGATTTAAAGTTCATGTGGGGACATAAATGGATAATGTTAACCCCACAGTTTTGAAAGGAAAAATACCGACAGGTGATTTGCCATGCCCAGATTTGAAGCATATTGCTGACATGAAATCTGCTAGCAGACCCCCAGCTTAGGACAGATCAGGACAGAAAGTCCTGGGAAAGATCCATGTGTGGTTGTGTGTCGATGTGTGTGTATCTATCTATCTATCTATCTACCTAGTCAGATAGATTGATCAGTAAGGGGTATTGGGGCAGTTGACCAACCACATTAGGCTTGCGAGAGGTCTAAGGACCCTTTGTTAGGGACTTAAAGAAACCGAAATGATAAGAAGAAACAGAAAGCAAAGTGGGAAATTAATGTCAGAGCTCAAAGGGCACTCGGGGGCATTCTCAGGCAGTATGGCAGTGGACCGTCACGATGAACAAGCTGAGTGTTGATGTTCCCAGGTGAGCGGCTCTGACATTTAGTATTGGTCCAGCCAGCTGTGCCCAGTGGCAGAGCCCCACCTGCTCTGGGCCATTCCTGTGAAACACCCTTGAAGGTGAAGGAGCGGAGGTCAGGGAGCACTGCTCGCTCCAAAGAATAGTCACCGTGAAAGTATCTCGTGTGTATTTTTTCCCTTCCAGGCCAAATTCTCCCCCGACCCCTACTCTCTGCCAAGTACCTTAAATGGGAGAGGCCTAATGTTTAAATTCCTTTGTAGGAATAAGAAACTTCTCTTCAGTTCCAGTCAAGATCTAGCCATAGACAAAGGGGGAAGCCCCAGAGTATTTGCCCTTTATCACTTGTAGGACTTTGGATATTCCAAGTTACTCTTTTTACTTCTCTCTCTATATCGGGTGCATCATCACATACAGACCAGACACACACACACGCACACTTACTGTGGATTTGTAAAGATCCCATTCAGTCCTTTGTCCTTGACCTTTCCGTTCTAGGTACCTTCCCAGAAAGTCATTTGTGTATGTAAACATTGGCCTTTCCTAACGAACCTTCGTGTATGTATTTAATATTCTTGGAATTCTGGTTTTTTCATAGGCAAGGTTTGTGCTAACGGGCTTCTCGTAGAAGCGTCTGTGTCCTTCCTCCTGGCAGCTCTTCTACCAGGAATGGGGTAGGTAATTCTACCTTTGTTTCGGTCTTCTCACTTTAAAGTTATATACATTTGGTTTCCCTTTTACGTCATCATCTTCTAAAGCTCATCTAACTCTGTAGCTTCTTCTGATGATTATACTAAAACAACTAAATCAATTCAGTAATCACATTAGAGTAGCTACTGGAGTTTGTCATCAGGGGAAGGATTTACTGCAGTACCTCTCAGATCATCAGTTTTTGGATGTGAAGCAGTAGCTGTTTTCAAAGAAAGAGGTACCTGTAGACAAATAAGTTTGAGAAATACAGGGTTGAGGGGGCAGAGGGATTGAGCTGTCCATCCCAAAAAAATACAGGGTCGAACAAAATCACACTGGTTCTTCAATGACAGGCTTCCCAGAGGTTCTGATAAGCTTACATGCATTGTGCATCCCCAAGAGAGCAGTACAGTTTGAAACATTTCTCAAATTTGTTTAACTGTAGAGCTCCCCTTCCTCAGATCGCGGTGGGAACAGTAACCCGAGAAACACACATTAGGGAAATGGCGATGTAATTACATCTGGAAGCTGTATTAATTTTCTCATTACTTAGTTTTAAAATGTATCCTCTCTGCTACTACGTTAGTTGGGTATAAACCAGACCAATCCAGAGCTGGTCTGGATGTCGGGAGCATCTGCACCGGCTTTGATCTGGAAAATCATCTCCTTCTTCAGGGCTTGCGGTCTGCCATCTTTCAATGAAAGAATCCTATCCAAGCGACCTCTGACTCGTGGACATTGAGGCCTCTCCAGCTCTAAGATGCTATTTCTCTTTTGTTGCACAGGGAATCTAATTGCGTTTATTGTAGAAAAAGGAAGAAGAAGCCTTCACCATTTCCCAAGAAAGGTTTCCGCATTATTCTCTGGCTTACCCATTTAGAGCTGTTGCATTTAGTTCTTTAGAGAGACCATTTATCCCTCCTGGGTCCCCATCCTTCTTCTTAGGTTTGATATGATCAAAGCCGCCACTTCAGTCTTTTACTAACCGAGCATCTTAGAATCTCATTTAGAATCCTCAGAAGCCAAAAGCCAGGCACATAAAGTGAAAGGGACAGATGTGTCACTTTCTGGGAAACTCCAAAGTGTCATTATCACCTTTAATGGGGTGTTTTATAGGAAGAAGTGAGCCTGCTCTTTTACTGTGTCCTCTAATTTATTTCTTTCTAACCTTCAGAGAAGATGATAATTTATGAAGCTTCCCCCTTACTTTTGCAGCTTACGGGTGGAGCCTTACTTCTAATTTACTTCTGTGGACCAGCAGGTGCCCTGGGTCCTCCCCCTGCCCCCATTTCCACACCCTTCCCCCCATACACATCACTTGGGCAAAGGGGACCGAAGATTTACTTGTCACAAATAGCATGGATTACTAGCACGAAAAAAGATTTTAACAGGTGAAATATTTGTTGCAGCTTGTTGGTTAAACCTTGAGATTCCTTTGCATCATACTGTCACGAGGTTTTTAATTAACAAAAGACTTTTCAGGACGGAGGCTGCTCTGTTCTCCATGATTATCGCCGTTGTTTGGAGACGGACACAGCAGGCCACGTCCGTTTGGATGGCAACCAAAGAACGGGATCTCCTGTTCTTAACCGTCAGGTGTCAGAGAGAGAGGGCAGAGAGCTCCTGACTTCAGGTTTGGAAATGCGACGTCCAGAGTCTCCCTCTGCCTCTCACAGGGAGGCGTGTGCGTGGAGCAAAGGTGTGGCGTCTGAGCCAGCCGAGACACAGCCCGACCCTGGCTGCCACTTGTCCCTTGTCTCAGTCAGAACGTGTTACTATGAGCTCGCATGTTCTCATATGTAAGGGGTGGCAATGGTAGTGATTGCCTGTAGGATTTTCTGAGAATTAAGGATATTAAATATTATATATGTATATAGATACAGGTGAAAAGGTAAAGCATCTGGAACAGAGTAGGTGTTCGATGATTAATGGTAGATCAAAATCATTATCGTCATTTTTATTATAATGCTCAGATATTCCTTGAACAATCTTTTATGTTTTTACTTTAATAATCATGTCTCCATTATGATGCATCAGGTCAAATATTCGCTTTAATTATAATGAAATTAGATTTTTGTTTAGTGCTCGGCTTATTGTACTTTATGGGCACGTGCACGATACTGTGCGGACGTTAGAAGCAGCCACGGCAGTGGCAGCGTCCCGCTGTCTAGCTAATGAAGTAGAACCCGTGAGAGCTCTGGGGCCTTACTTGGTTCTCCCCAATCAAACCCTCTCTCTCCTCTCAGAGGCCCTATCTTGTTCTTTATGGTCGTACCGCATTTATTCCGAAAATATATATATTCCCTGGCTTTGTAGGCTTCCGAGCTTCATGTAAAAGGAACCATACCATATGCATAACATACACGCGGACACAGGTGGCACGCGGCTCTGTCTCAACGGCGATTCACCCATGACGATGAATAAACCTACAGTGTGCTCTTCTTCAATATGTTAGAGCATTCCATTGTATGAGACAAATATACACTGTGTATCCTTCCTGCTGTTTATAGATGTTTGACGACATCTCTAGGTTTTATTTATGACCTTTTCATTTACTTTGTGCTGTTCTGCTTATGACTGCAATTGATATTCTTGTGTTAGACGGAGCTGTGTGAAATAGGCATGTTTACAGGAGAAAGTAGTACAAACTTAGAAGTTTCTTACGATTCAACTCAACTGGTGCATATCTGCAAGATTATACCTGAGGACTACACCTATAGGCGTGGCAGAAATGTTAGTTCATAAGGTACATGCATCTTCATTTTTGAAAATGACACCTAATTGTGTTACAAAGACATTGTGCCAATTTGTACTTACTATTTGCCGTTGTTCCATCTCCTATCAACACTTGATGGAGACTTTTTATTTTGGTGGGTATGAAATGTGGTTTTAATTTGAAGTTCTGTAATTACCAGTGAGATTAAGCACCTTTTGTTTCTTCTATACAAAAACGTGAAAGTGGCTTTGGAACTGGCTAATGGGTAGAGGCTGGATGGCTTTGAGGTACATGCTAGAAAAAGCCCAGATGTCCTTGAAGGACCCATGGGTAGAAATATGGGCATTAAAGGTGTTTATGCCTAGGGCTCAGGAAGAAAAGGCGAGCTGTAGAGAAAGGTCTATCACCTTGGAGAAAACATATCATCATGCACAGAATGTTGGTATAAATAAGAATGTTGAAGCTGGGTAGGGTAAGATCTCAGGTGGAAATGAGGAGCACGTTATTGTAAGCTGGAGGAAAGGCAATCCTTGTATAAAGTGGCAAAGAACTTGGCTGAATTGTGTTCTAGTTTTGTGGAAGGTAGGGCTTGTGAGAGACAAAATTGGATATTTAGCTGAGGAGATTTCTGTGTAAAGTATCAAATGCACAGTCTGGTCTCTCCTTGCTGCTTGTAGCAAAATGCGAGAGCAGAGAGATACATTGAAGAAGGAATTGTTAAGCAAAAGCAACCAGGACATGAAGATCTGGAACATTCTCAGTCTACCCATATTGCAAAAATAAGAAAGTCTGTCTGGAGGGAACAGCAAGGGTGTGGCTGGACAACCACTTGCTGAAGAGATCATGTGTGTGACTCAGGGGTCCAATCAACAGCCCCAGCAGAAACCAGGAATAGAGATTCAATTGTCCAGGAAAGATCTGCAGAGGTCCCTGTTGTCTGGTGGCTTGCCACCCCCCAACCCCTGAATACCTCTGGAAGCCAACAAAGCTTTTGAGAACTTTTTTTTTGAGAACAGCAACACTGCCGGCGTAGACTAAACAGAGACTGGGTGCCATGAAGGCAGGCTCTTAGACTTCCGAGACTCTACAGGATGGGTCAGTAAAGCCATCCTGCTACAAACATGTTGTTTTTCAAGAAAAGGGAGGAAGGACCCTAAAGGCCATTCAGAGGCCTGCGAGGCTGCCACTGCCACTGCCACTGTCACCACCACCACAGCCTGGTGGGGGGTGAGGGGAGGCTGTCTTCTCAGTTACAGAGGACAGGGCCACCTCCTCGATGTCAGCAGGCCAAGCCATTGTGGCTACGCCCAGGGCCAAGGGGTGGGACAGCCACCCTCACTGGCTCAGAAGGCAGGGCCACCCTGGTGGGCACAGAAGACAGAGCATGGAGCCAAAGCAGGTAATTCTTGGACCTTAAAATCGAATAGAATTTGCTCTGTTTTCAGACCTGGGGTATTTCGGGCCCAACACCCCTTTCTTCTTCCTAATTTCTCCCATCTAGAATGGGAATATCTGTCCAACGGCTGTCCCACCTGTTGTCTTTTGGAAACAGATAACTTCCTGTCTGGTTTCCCAGGCTCACAACTGGAAAGAATTTTCCTTGAATGAATCATAGCTCAAGTCTCACCAACATTTAATTTAGGTTATATTTAGATGAGACTTTGGACTTAGAGTTGATGCTGGAGTAGGTTAAGGCTTCTGTGGCCGTTGGTATGAGGTGAATGTATTTTGCATGCGAAACGCATGTGAATTTTGGGGGTTCCAAAATGTGGAGTATTATGAGCTGAGTTGGGTCACCCCAAAATTTATGTGTTGAAGTCCTAACCCCAGCACTTCAGCTTGTGACAGTATTTGGAGAAAGGGTATTTAAAGAGGCATTTCAGTTAAAATGAGGTTATTAGGGTTGACCCTGATCCAGTATGACTGATACCCTTATAAGAAGAAATTTAGACACGGACAAGCCCAGAGAGAAGACGAGATGAAGACACAGGGAGAAGACGACCATCTACACGCCAAGGAGAGAGGTCTCAGAAGAAATCAGTTCTGCCATCATCTAGCCTTCAGAACTGTTAGAAAATAAACTTCTGTTGTTGTAGCCTAGTCTGTGGTGTTCCGTTATTATAGCCCTAGCAAACCAACACACCTACTGACATACCAATACCATGCTGTCTTGATTAATATAGCTTCATAGTAAGGATACCCAGTATTGAGTAGAGGTAGTGAGATTAGACATTCTTTCCTTTTTCCTGACATTAGGGTAAAACATTTGGTCTTTTATCATTAAGTACAAGGTTAATTGTAGGTTCTTGTTGTTTCTCTCTCTCTTTTTTTAAAATAACCTTTATGTGATTGAGGAAGCATCCTTCTATTCTATGTCTTTGCAAAGGTTTTGTATCATGAATGGGTATTGAATTTTGTCAAATGCTTTTTCTGCATCTGTTGGAACGATTATATGATTTTTCCCTTTTATTCTCTTAATGTCCCGAATTACCCTGATTGATTTTTGAATGCTGAACCAACTTTACATCACTTAGATAAAACCCACTCAGTCACGGTATACAATAATTCTTTTGAAATCTTGCTGGATTGGTTCCATGAATATTTTGCTGAGGGTGTTTGCATTTATGTTTATAGTGGTCTTCAGTTTCAGTTCTGAGTGATTTGCTAGAATTATTTATTTGATTTCATCCCTGGGTATGACCATTTATTAAAAATGATTTTTAGACGTACAGTTCCCCATAATTATTAGGCACGCACTGCTGGGAGGTGTTTCTCTGACATCCTTTCTTTTTTGCCACTGAAAAATGACTAAAAAAGATTATTTTAGTATATTTTTCCCTTTTGCAGAAAAGAGTTTATTGATTTCTGGTTTACATTTCATAGTTATGTGATGAAAAGTTCAAGGATATAAAGCAGGGATACTCAACCTTTTGGCATCTCTGGGCCACGATGGAAGAAGAATTGTCTTGGGCCACACATTAAATACATTGTGACGCATAATCACACACACAAAAATATCACAATGTTTTAAGTAAATTTACAATTTTGAGTTGGGCCACGTTCACAGCCACCCTGGCCCACATGTAGCCTGAGGGCCGCAGGTTGGACACTCCCCTAATACAAAGTATATATGGGATTTTTTTTTTAAGTATTGTGATTTATTTTATTTTGCAGTTATATACTCTTAGAATTGAAAACTTCAAACCATAGAAATTTAGAATTTTGGGGTATTGTCTTTTGGTATTTCATGGAAATCCACACTAGGTCTCCTGTATGCTTCATCTTGTTGAAGAGAATAACTCATTTATTTCTGATTTAAGAGTTGGGGCAAATGAAACTGGGAACCTTGCTGAAGTCATCTGTGAATGTTTGCTGAGGACAAGAGCACAGCAAGAAACTACCTTATAGAAGCACCATATTTAATTTTGTTTAATAGCAAAATTGGTTGACTTCGTCCACCAGTAGTGTGTGGCTTGCCCTCAATTCGTGCTCTGTCCATGATTTCTCAGGTCTCGTTTCCTTGCCTGTGTTTGACCTTAAACCATGGGGCGGAAGCTGGACCTGTCTGGGCTGACCGACGATGAAACTGAGCACGTTCTCCAGGTGGTTCAGCGGGACTTCAATCTTCGGAAAAAAGAGGAAGAACGACTAAGGTAAGACGCTTCCATTGCCTTCCAGGGCGCAGGGGACCCTCTGTGGACGAGTGAAGACAGGTTTCCCAAGGGTGCTCCTTGCTGCTGGCTCTGAGTTCGGAAGTCTCCGTGTCCCTTTGCAGGAAGGCTCGCCAGCTTCCATGCGGGGCATCGCAAGGTCGGCTCAGAAATGTGACTGCTCGCCCTTGCGGTCAAGGCTCTGTTTGGGCTGCTCGCCCTGTCACGTGTTAGCTGGAGAACAGGTGGGGTTCGTGACGACAAGGGCTGCTTTGAGCTCGTTCCTGGCTGTAGCTTTCCTGTTGGCAGGTACTACTGAAAAATAACCAGTGTCATGTGAAGAACTTTTGGGAGAACAGCACTCACACCTACACAGTCTTCTGCTAGGACACTCCCCTCCCCTGGCACCAGAAAGGGGCTTTGGAGACGTGGTACAAAATTGACATCAGGTTGGAATAGGATTGCCAGGCCCAGCTCCACCCTCATTTTACAGGGTGGAAACTAAGGCCTAGAGGATTGGGGTCTTCTGACCCCTCTACAGTTGACATGTCCTTGTGGGATGTTCTAGGAAGTCCTCCTGTCGCTCGGCGGGGCAGAGAGAGGAAGTCAGAGTGATGCAGGTGAGGCCACGTGTTTTGCCTCGCACGTTAGAGCCAGACGGCAAGTTGGCATTAGCTGCCGTTGTCCACACATCTGTTCTCCCTCAATACACCACAGCTTTGTCATGGTGCTGTCCCCCTCCTCAGCCATGGAGATCCGAATCTCAGTCTTTTTTTTTTTTTTTAATTTTTCTATTACAGCTGACATACAATATTATGTTAGTTTCAGGTGTACAGCACAGTGATTTGACATTTATATAACTTATGAAGTGCTCACAGACCTCAGTCTTTGTAAGTCCTCCCCTGACTTGGTTCCCACGTGGGATGGGGCTGGGCCCTGTGGATTCTGCGTCCTGACCATCCCCCTGACCCCCATCCCAGGCCAGCTGTCTTCACTCTTCATCCAGTCCTTGCAGGAACCTTCTTTGTGACCCTCCTGCCTCCACTCTCTGCCACCACTCCCCCAAACAGGCTGCCCACACCAGGGATGTGCCACATCTCAACTCGAATCACACCCTTTCCCGCTCTGTTATACAATTGATATAGCTCGTTTTCCTGTTCCCCTGGGCTGCCGTGGACTTTCCGTTCCCTTGCAGTATTACCTCCTTCCTTAGATTGTAAGCCCACGCTAGTGTCATCATCTTTATTTCCACCATGTTTTTTTTTCTTCCATATTGTATATATTCAACATAGGGAGGGACAAAAGTAGGTTTACAGTTGGGAGTATGCAAACCACAGTTTATCTGTGTATTATTTATGCTTGTATTGTGTGTTTTTCCATACGTGCAGCTGCGAACCTCCTTTGCCCCTGTTGGTGCTTGTTAGATGGAAGAAATCTGTTCATTAAATAGTTGATTTAAAAACCATGTGCCGGGTACTGTTCTAGCTGTTGGGCATATAACTGCGAGCAAAACCAGGCTTCGCCCTCTGGAGTTTATATTCCAGAGCCACGCTGACCACACCACAGCCACCAGCTGGGGTGGCTGCTGGGAACTTGAACTGTAGCGACTCTGAATTCAGGTTCACTGTAAGGGAAGCAGATTGCAAGCCTTTTAGTACAAAAAAAGGTAAAATATGTCATGAATAATTTTTCTATTGATTACATTTTGCAATACCAATATTTTGGAGTTATGGGGTTAAAGAAAACCATTAGCGTTATTTTTTTTTCTATTTTATTACTTTTTTTTTTTTTTTAGCATGGCTATTTGAAAATGTAAGTTGAGGGTTTTTAAGCACAGGACTGACACCACCTGACGTCAGTTTCGGAGGCTCGCTCCCGCCGCTCTGCTGGGAGGTAACCAGAGAAAGGCAGGGGAAGCCGTGGAGAGGCACGTTAGGAGGCAGTTTCAGAAGCCCAGGTGAGCGTCCTGCTGTGGGGCCCTGGGGGCCTGCGTTGCGACGCGGCCTCATGCCACAGAGGGAGCGTGATCCCTGAGACACGGGTGGAGGAGACTTTCCGATGGTGAGCAAGGAACTCTGTGTGAGAAAGAAACAAACCTTCACTGGGTTAAGTCACTCAGACCTGGGGGTTAACTTGTTATAGCAACATAGCCTGGCATTACTTCGGCAAATTTAGTTTATGAGACCTAAAAGGGACTTGAGTATTCGTGCCTTGACCCTCAACTTAGCACCTGAAGAAGCTGGCTCGGGGGCCCCCAGGCAGGTCCAGGCCCCTGATGTCAGTGTGGCCGGTCTTCTTCTGCCATCCGGCCCCTCGGGTAGTAGGAGACACCTGTGGAAAGATCTTCAATGTATACCCCATGGTTTTATATTTCAGGCATGTTTACAAATGTGATTTTTAACAGGACTGTTAATTACACAGTACTCTGGTGTTCAGATGGAGCCTCGGTGACGTTTAATGAGATAGCCACAGACTCGAAAAGTTCTCATTTACCATATGCTTGTGAGAAGCTAGTTAGCATCTGGCTAACTTCCAAAGATTTGCTGACATTCTCATGGCCTTGGTCTGTGGGGGAGCAGGGGTGAGGTTTGATGGACTTGTTATCTGTAACTACAACGGCTATTAATTGTTAGCATTTGCTGAACTGACAGTGTACTCACGCCTGCCAAGGACTGCCAGGCCCAGGCAAGGCCAGGGCCGGGGAAGGAAGGGAGGGCCAAGGTGGCAGAATGACAGAGAGGCAGAGAACTTCCTGCCTGCCTTTTCCTGAGAGGCTAGGCTGCCACGGGCCTCCGCTGCAGCATGTCAACTCCTTTCCCCTGGTAAGGAAGGGAGCGAGATGTACTTGGAGGCCCATTGCTGCTGCCGTAGTGGCTTCAATAACTCCCTTGCTGACGTGGCCTGAGTGTGTGTGTCGGGGAGGGAGTCAGTCTTTCATCTGTCAAGAGTTGTCTCAATGTTGTAAGAAATAAATAAGACCTGCCAGGGGGTGTGGAAGAACCGCTGCGGGGAAGCAAAGTCTCTCTCAAAACCAGAAATGATGTGTGTGTTTAATCTACAGAATCTTTGAGGATTAATCACCATTTTTTAACTAGAGAGAATGCATTTCCTTTAAAACAAATTAAAATTGAATTCCAAGAACTTCATTTTTCAAGAAGTTTCTTTTTCAAAAAGCAAACTGCCTTTGTACACAGTGTTCTTTGTTTGGACAGCTAAATTGATCTAATGAATTAACAAATACTCCTGGTTCCCTTCTTCTTGGAAGCTGGAAATCGGACCGCCTTGTCTTTCCTCGGTTGGAATAAATACGCCCTACGGTTTCTGAAATAACTGTGTGTGCACAGAGCACATCTGGCCCTCGGGGCTCTTGAGATACCACCCTGACACTGTGGCATCAACCCGCCCAGTTAATGCATCTGCTGTCCCAGCGTGGAGATGCTTGCTTGGCACTGCCTGAGCAGAGTGGCCAGCCAGCCACCTGGCTGCTCTGACATAGCAGAGCCCAGAGCAGCATTTTATGGTGGCGTGGAGGGTCTGACACCGCTCAGTGTGACAGTCACTTTGTGATGGGGAGGGCCCAGTAAGAGTCAGAATGGGGAGAAGCCGGGCGAGAACCTGAACATTGTTGTGGGCGGCGGGGCAGCAGAGGGGCCCTCTGACCTGGGGAGCAGTGTGGGGCGCAGTGGAGGGTGCAGAGTATCCATCTCCAACCTACAGGGGACCTCACAAGACTTTTTAAAATCTCCTTTTAATTTATTATTATTTATTAACAATGAAAAGGTCAAGTATGTTAAATCAAAGCTGTTGGGTACCTGTTCATTTGCTTTGAGATCATATACTGAATGTCAGGAGCCTCCTGGGCAAATGTGAAGGAGGGGGCGACAGGCGTGGTGACAGAGGGACCTGCTCACAAACTTAATAAGGGCCTTAATCCATGAGGAAGCGCCCAGAGGGGGAGCTAGGTCGGATGTGAATGGTTAGGAAGCTGTAGAGAGTGAGAGAAAAACATTAAGGCAGGCCCATGGAAATAGTTCCCTCCCAGAGGTGGGAGGTAGGGAGGAAGGCTTCCCGAAGGAGGGTGCACAGGATCTGATCCTTGAAAGACAGACAGGATTTTGTAAGTGGATTGATACAAAGTTCTGGGTGGCAGGGAGCATCCGGACAAAAGAATAAGGGTGGAAAACAGGACATGTTTTCTCAGCCCCAGATCAGGACCCGTGGCGGGTGGCGTCAGTGGGGTGGGGTGCAGGGGAGGAAGCGACCTCTTAGCCGTGTTGCTAATTGTGTTGAATAGAGCGTAGCGGTCCAGGAATATCCCTCCTTTGCATTCCTGGCAGCCCTGGGGAAAAAAACACTGTTGTTGTATGTTTCGAAAATGGGGGTGTTAATAACTTGCTCTAGTTGCACATAATGAGAGGTAAATTCAAATCCAGGCAGTGGTGCCCATAGCTGGGCCAGTAACTAGGAGAGCGCTCTGCTCTTGGTCCTGAAAACCGGGCACCCAGGCACCATGCAACGGGGTGGGTAATTTTAGGGCCATCTTAGAAAATCTGGTAACTGTCCTTGCAAAAACCTGGTGTGCGTGCAGGCATGGGGAAGTAGAAGAGTATAAGTCGGGATATGGGGAAAGGGTCATCGGGATGTTATAGTAGTCATTAGCAAATATGTCATAGCACTTTATACTTGGCTTGTGCAAACTGAGATGTAGTCTAAGAGTAAAACACACTCTGGATTTCAAAGATCTAGTATGAAAAAAGAAAGTAAAATCTCTTGGTAACTAATTTTAATATCGAAAACACATTGAAATGATCTAAATTACATTTCAAACAAAATGTATAATTGAAATTAATTTTATCTGCTTTTTTTCCCTTACTTTGTGCAAATGTGACTACTAGAAAACTTTATACATGGCTCACATTGTATTTTTATTGGACAGTGCTGGTTTAGAATGCCAGGTTAGGCAGTTTGGAATTTATAGGACCAAAAAGTAAGCCTTTTTCTTCAATTTTGTTTGGATCTAGTCCTTTTTAAATGAGATTTTTAGGTATCTGAAGGATCCAGCTAATGTCTTAGTTACCTAATCACATGTCGGCCTTTGCTATAGCATTGTCACCTCTGTCATGTGAAGATGGTCTCAGACTAATGATTGACTTTACATAGAGTTTCGAAAGGACAGCACAAGGTTCTCATGCCACATCCACCAGGGAGATTTTGTGCATCTCAGGACAGAATCAACCCTTTGATGTTTCTCTGAGGTTAAAAGTTGACCAAATATGCCTTGACCTTTGAAATAATATATGAGTTTAGAATGACCTCATATTTACAACTTTTACAATGTCCGCGGCACCGTAAATTTGTAAGTTATCACCTCTTTGCTTGTGGGGGTCTGCCTCAACAAATGACCCAAAGAGTTTGAGGCTACAAAAGTGTTTGATGCTGTTGATGTAGAAAAAAATAAAAAGAACCGATAGGAATTCTCTTTACTTTTAAATCTGTAACCATTCACAGATGCACACATAGTTACTAATTTGCTGATTCTGGATTCCGGATACATTCTCCCCATAATCCCATATGCTTTAATAACAATTTTCTACCAGGTTGCTTTTGTGGTTCCAAGTTCCTGATCTTATTTACTTTTCCATTGCAAATGTCAGAGGTTCAACTCTGCTGGGCTCTGATAAAGCTTTCGTGGCACTAATTCTTGGCAAGACCTTCATTTCTCAGGCCTCTGGCTGCAGAAAGCATTTCTTTGGCATGAGACGTGCCTAGAACTCAGGACTTGAAAGAGACTAAAGAGGAAAGGGTTTACAGCCATTATAAAAACAGCTTTCTTCTACCACAGGAATTGAAGCAGAAACATAATCATTTTTGGCCAGAAATGATCTGAAACACAGAACGAGGGGCCCAAGATGGACAGTGCGGGAGTCAGAGTTTCACTTTCTCCCTTGCCCTGCTGTTGGAATGACAACTTCCTTGTTCCCTTGAACTTCTTCAGCTCCTGGAAGCAGGCCCCTGCCTTTGCGGCCAGAAGAGAACAGGCCCTTCTCCTGGTCCAGCCTCCAAGCTGATACCTTCCTGCAGAAATTCATCAACAGCCTGTCTGATCCTCAGGATGGCGTATGCAAAGCCCCTTCTCCCAGAGGGGAGATTCTGGCTCCAGCTTAGAGATTCCATTATAGGAAGCCATACTGAGGCCTTGGGTCCCCAGAAAAGCGGGGTTCCTTGTGTGCCCCGAGTCCTAGCCCTCTGCCGGTCACCTGCCCCTTCTGGTCCGATTCAAACAGGCTCTAATTCCACATCAGCGATTAACGTGTGCGGGTCCAGGCCCCCTTCCCCGACTGCTTCTTATCCCCCCCCCCACACCAAAGTACCCGGCTCCTGCTTGTCTAGCTGTATTTGGGGTTTCTACGTATAGCGACCTGCCTGGTAGGCTGGCGGGGTCTTTGGTCCCTCCCACCTCTGGAAGTAGCCCTGGAATAGCGCATCGCCTTGTCCTCTGCCAGGCTCCCCCAATAAGTGTGCTTGCGGTCAGCTCTTGGAGCTGTGCCAGTGAGCCCAGGCATCTCCCACCTTAAAAGGCTTGCTTTGCCTTTTGCATCTTCCAGGCCAATCGCCTCATGGCCACCAAGCCACCAGAGCCCATTCCCTGGTGTAGGATGTCTGATGTAAGATGAGCTGCACTATGACTTGGCCTCATTCGGTAGAAAAAATGTACTTGGGGCCTGGGCATCCTCACTTCCCAGGCTGCTCCTGGCTCCTGCTGAGGGCCACGGTTTGGCGTTGCTCTCCAAACCCTATCTATAGGACCTCCTGCCCCGCTGCCCTCCTCACCAGCGCAGAAGCCTACCTGAGTGCTCGTGCCAGATCCACACCTGCCCGGCGCCAAGGCACAGGCCAGACCACGGACGGCTGTGGCTTGTCTCCCAACCTGCGCTGCTTCTCTGAGCCCTGAGCGGAGGTGGCTGGTGCCAGAGACCCGCATTTCCCCGGGCCCTGGACTTTAGCCACGTGGCCCTGCCCTGCCCTCTGCCAATTCCCTTCCCTTCCCTTCCTGCCTACTCCCACTTGCCCTTCTGGGACGCCTCCCCTGGCATCACGTTTGTCCAACTGGGTGAGTCCAGAACCAGATCCAAGAAGCTTCTGTTGCTGCAGGAGTGGAAATAGCTTTGTGTGGTCCTGACGTCGGTGCAGTGGTCTACACTGTCTGTCATACTCTGGGGGGTTACGTGTGGAGAGAGCAGGAGAGGGAGTGGGAGGGAAGGGGAGAGAGAGAGACTCTAAAATTCATTGTTGACTGTATTTTTGATCCTCCTTTCTTCACGCTGTCTGTTCATTTCCTGTGAACCTCAGAGCACAGGCATGGCAGTGGCATTTAGAGCCAGATGCTCTATCGCGCTGCTTGTCTTGCTGAAAATCTAAGAACTGAAGGGTTTACTGATGCTGGTTTGTTCTGTAGCCGGAGAATCCTCACCTGACGTGTGACCCTGGGCGTGTTCCCCCGCTGTCCAACGAGGCTGATAGGAGGCCTGACCAGAGCCTGCCAAGGGTTAGATGACTTAATAGATGAACAGCCCCGAGGACAGCCCCTGGAACATAGGAAGGACTTGGAAAAAGTCAGGGTGAGATCCGTTCGTGGCCTACGCCTGGCTGGATTATTAGGTCCATAAATTAAGTAAAGTGACCTTTAAATATCCGCATCTGTTTGGTAAATCGAAGCAGTTTTAAGGTTTGGCGTTTCCTACAGCAAACTACCTACCTTTTTCTTTTGTTACTGGATAATGCCCTATGGGCAGGTAGGAATGCGAGGGCTTGTTTCACAGAGAGGCTTACTTAGACCCTCCAGGCCTTTCTTCATTTTGCTTATCCCCTTGTGTGCTGACCTGCTGTGACCAGAAGAGGCTCTTAGCTGCCAGGACGTTTGTTCCTCAGAATCGGAAACTCTGTTGCCTTTTCCTTGCAGAGGTTGTTCTATGCATTTTTTCTTTGGCTTCTTTCCTCTCTGATTGTACCAACAGAAACAAAGCACTGTCGTACCTCAGTACTTGTCAGCTGCAGAACTCATGAAACCTTGTACTCGTTGCATTTTGACAACAACAACAAAAAAAAAATGCTTCAGCACTCGGTGCTTGCTTGGAACTTGTTGGTTTCGGCACGCCTCATGAGTTCTGGAACAAATGAACAAGTATTGAGTTACCTTTACATTTCTGTATGAAGTAGAAAATGGGTCAGTGGGCAAATGAATGAATCTCTGGAAAGCGTCAGGCAGGGGTGTGGGCAGTTGGGTGACTGTCAGTTGTCAAGGACTTGGAGATGCTGGGGCTCAAGGCAAGAAGGGGTCCTGTAAGTCACAGATAGTTGATGCTCAGGGAACAGGGAAATTGAAGAATAAAGCATATTTATGAACTGAGTAGATTGTCAAAATGCAGCCCAGGAATTCTGAGGCGGGGTAGGGACTTGCCTCGGCTTCGGGGGAAGCGGATCAGGAAGTCGGGGAAATAGTTCTGGAGGTCCAGGCAGACCTGGGGGCCGCGTGTCCTTGGTGCGTGTCTCCACATGGGAATTTCTCCCCAACATTACTCAGGGAATGCGCGTGCTTTTCCTAACCCCAGGTTACGAGAAAAACCTTTAGAGGCATCACGAAAACAGAGGAAAGTATTACAATTTTCTTGCGAGAAATAATGCTTAATAATCAATGGTGAGGCCTTATGGATTGGAGGGATCCAATGATGTCAAGCAAAAGCAAGAACAGGAAGTACCGACACATGGAGTCGAAAGTGAAAGCCCACATTTTAGAGACAGAACAGAGCAAATGCGAGAGGGGCAGCTGTGACCTAACCGGTCACTCTTGCTCGTACCTGTTTCCATGTTTTCAAGTGCGTATCTGTGGCCCCAGCAGCTGCTACAGTCTAAGTAAAACTTGCAAATAAAAAATATTAACAAGCTCATAGGCGGGCTAGACTTTACACAGCCCCTATGAGGGATGTTTCAAGATGTAATAAAGCTTGAAGACCAAGTACATTGCTAACTTGGCGAGTTCAACACGTGCGTCTGCGTCGTGCTGGTAACTCCCCTAGGAGAGCCAGATATTATACTATTCGAAGGTGACCAGATGGTGTTCGCCCTCATTTACTGGTGTTTGAATATTTGGTGTAGGCTTTGTTCTTTTTAAATACTGCTAAGCAGAGTATTTCTTTTTTGTTAAACACGTTTTTAGGTATACCTAATAATAAGTAAAGAGTATAAAGAACGTTGGAAGTTTTTAAAGAACCTTATCACTCTGAGACTTCCCAAGGATTCCCAGAATTCCGATTTCTCACCTGGATCCCAAGGATAACATCCGTGGGGAATTTGGAAGCACTAGCATTGGCTATAGTCCCTTCGGGGGAGGAGCCAGAGCCACAGAGCTGGACAGGGGATTCATGGGGCTGGGCGGAGACAGGAGTGAGAGGCCCACTGCTGGCCGACTGGATGGCTTCGCGGTGCACTTACAGCCAGAGAGCCCCAGTGTGTCCCAGAAGTGAGCCAGAGAGGGTAGGAGGTGCCGCAAGTTCTCGAATGTGCAGCCTCTCAAGATGCTCACGCTGGCCTGCCGAACACACAGCCAGGCGTTTCACGCTGAAAATCAAGGAGGTTGGAAGCCCCAGCAAGAAAGGAGGGACCAGAAGGCAGACCCGGTGTCTGCAGCACATAGAGATATGCTTCCATCAGAACAAACGAGGACTCCCGCCCCCAACCAAAATGAAAGTGCTCAAGGCAGGGAGCTCATGGTTCTGGGCGCTTCTGACCTGACAGATTCCTCCTAGGGCTCTAAGCACCCTCTTGAACACTTGCGATTTACACTTAAGTTTTAAACATACGTGCATATGTACGTGTACGCATGCCTGTTACTCTGAAGTGAAGTAACTGTCTAGGTGCTAGAGACAATTTTCAAGGTTGTCACTCTCCCCAGATCAGAAACCTGAAATCCACCTATCTGGCTTTGTGGCCTGGAATAGCTGAGTGGTTTACTTGGTCTGTTTGGTCCTCACGTTAATTGTGTGAGATAGGTATTATCATCCCCAATTTACAGCTGATGAGACAGAGCTCAGTGAGGAGCAGTCACTGACCCAGAGGTGCTCAGCTCTGCACCGGCTGAGCTGATGCTCAAGCCCAGGTCTCGGCCCCTCTGAGCCTTACTTAACTCCTGAACACCGTCCTCCAGCCCAGGTGAAATCGTTTGGCACTTATAGTCTTCACATCTCAGATTTTAGAGCTGGAAGGGCTTTCAAGAGACTGTGGGTGGCCTGTCCCTCGCTTCCCCATAGGCAAGTTGTTTTTATCCCTGAGTGAGAGATGAGCTGTCTGAGCATTTTGCATGTGCCCTGCACATGACCAAAGAGTAAAACGTGAAAGAGAAACTAGAGACTTGCCATTCCTTCTGTCAAACCATGCTCTTTTCTTGGCTTTCACCATTAAGAATTGACGGTCTAGCTTCAGGGATCAGCTGGTCATTTGAAAAGGTCCTTACAGACCAGGCCTGTCCTTTGCTCCTGCCCTTTATTTGTCAGCTCGCTGCTTGGCGTGATTGGCCATGGCTGTGCGGCAGTGCCCGCACGCTGAGGGGGCCTCTTTCAGCCACAACCTTTATCTGTCTGTCTCTCTGTCTGTCTACCTGCCTATCTGTCTACCTGTCGTCATGCTACCTTTTTTTATTGTATGTTTTTCATTACCATTTAGTCCCCTTATACCCCCCCTGACCCCCTCAGTCACCACCACACTGTTGTCCATGTCCATGAGTCCTTTTTCCTTTTTGCTCAGTCCCTCCACTCCCCCACCTCCCCAGTCCCTTAGCTGTCGTCCTGCTCTCCATCTATGAGTCTGCTTCTATTTTGCTTGTCAGTTCAGCCTGTTCATCAGCCACAATGTTTAAAATCAGGTGCACGAATCTGGCTGCTTCCCTAATAACAGCCTGACTGCGCTGTGTTCATCTTCCAAAGGCAGGCAGAGCTGCCTTCGGCACACTTGGGGAAAGATGCTTGCTTGGAAAACAACAAGGGTGTTCCTCGTGGCTGGTAGGTTATTCTTAGTGAAAAATCATCTTCTTTGCTTACAAGTCAGGGTCTTTGACACTTTTTCTTCACCAAGGTTTCTAAGGCATTTGGCTCGTGTCCTCTGTCTCCCCAATTTTAAGAAGAAGAAGAAAAAAAAGGCGTGGGGATTCCTAGGCGTCTCCTCTGTGCCAGGATCCCCTGAGCAGCAGCAGGCTGGGTGAAGCCTCCAAACAGGGGCTCAGGAACACTCTCGCGCTTTATCCTTGGGTAAAGCCAGTTTCTGTGATGTGGGCCGCCTGGAGCTTATATATCCAAGACCTGTCACCAATCAGAGGAACTGGAATTTGCCCAGTAGCATCAATGCGGTCTTTCTTTGGGCCTGGACTTTATTGCATGAGCCCAAATTTAAAGGAAGCTAATGAAAGAGACTCAAGAGCTGCAAAGTGACTGGAGGTCTGAAAGATATGGTTTAATGAGAAAAATGAAAACCAACCGATGATAGGTTAAACGGCTGACTTTAATGTTCATAACAATAGTAAATTTTGTTTAGTGGTGCTACGAGAGCTTTTAGCTTCCCTGAATTATAACAGGGGGAGAATCAACCTCATTTTATGTATATGATAGAAATGAGCTTTGGGGGCAGAAAGAGGAATAATTTAGAATTGTAATGAATTAAGTCATAGGTAAAAGTGTAAAGGGAGAGAGAATGGGATTCAAATGAAGAAGAGGAGAGAATTAAGGGTGACAGTCTGGAGCAGCAGTTGCCAACCAGCTGCAGCTTAACTGTGGTCTCCATGCCCAGGAGAAACAGGGAGGCTTGCCACCTGCCTTGAACCTGAACACACCTGTGTAACTAGCATCCAGATCAAGAAGCAGGACATGACCAGCCTCCAGAAGCCACTCTGTGCCCCCTTCTTGTCACCGGCCCTCAAGGACAGGGCCAATCTGGACTTCTAGTGGCATGATCAATTTTGCCTAATTTTGAACAAGTGGACACATACAGTATATACCCTCTTTTGAGTTTGGCTCCTTTTGTTCAATATTGTTTATGAGATTCATCCACATGTTACATTGATTATAGATTGTTGCTCTTGCTCTATGATATTTAACGTGTTGATTCCTCGTATTGCCTCTCTGGCCATCTGAGCAGTTTCTAGTTTGGGCCCGTTACAGGCCCTTGTGCGATGAGCACTCTGCCTTGAGGGCGCCGTGTGGATGCATTTCTGCTATGTGTACACCAAGAGGTGCGATTTCTGGCTCATAGACGTGCCTGTGTTGGCGAGAGCAGAGGCTGCCAGATAGCCTTCGCTAGCGGTTATACTGCTTTACACTCTCACCGGCAGTACACAAGAGTTGATTACCCCGTATCTTCACCGACACTTGGTATTTTCCATTTTAACATTAGTTTTTCTGGTGACCAGTGGGGGCTAGCCTCCCAGATGGGAAAGCTGAGGCACAGAGCGGGGGCCTATCATCCTGTTGCTCACCTGTGGCGAAGCTAGAGCTTGAACGCTCGCAGCCTGGCTCCAAGGTCGGCGCCCCTCCCAGCGCACCACCCTCAGTCCTCCTGGGAGATGCTCCGTTCCCGAGTGATGGCCCACGTTGGTGCGCCCTGGGCAGCCACGGCACTGGTGGCTCAGCCCGCCTCTGTGGGTCCCCATGTCAACTATTTTAACAAAACCTCACATATCAGCCTTTCTGCCGTTGAGTCTATTTTAAAATGTCATTTCTGGACCTAGGAAAGCTGCAGGCGGCCTCAAAATCTCACTTTGGCTTCAGATTTCAAATTGAAATCCCATCAATGAATTTCCTAATGAGCCACAAAATCGCCTCCCTTTGGGTTCATCTCTGCCTTCTCCGGCCAACCTCTGAGGCAAGAGGCCAGTTCCAGCAGATGGGAGGAAAAAGAGCAGCCAGCTCAGAGCAGAGCCTTCCAGCAGGGAGACAGCCAGCGCGGGCGCCATTCTAGCTCAACCCAGGCCTCCGTGCGTGCGGACGCTCACGGCGCACGTTGCCACACGGGGGGCGGCGCAAGGGGAAGTTAAAAAAATAAAGCGATGCGGAAGCGTTGTGATTGCTGAAATTGCATCGAATAAAACACACACGTGTACCTGAACATGTGAGTATGAAGTAGAAGGAAAAAGCAAAATGTTCAGGGATTCCCTCTTCTCCACATCCTCGCCAGTACCTATTATTTGTTGACTTTTTTATCACAGCCCTTCTGACTAGTGTGGGGTAGTATTTCATCGTGGTTTTGATTTGCATTTTCCTGGCGATTAGTGACGTTAAGCATCTGTTCATGTGCCAAAGGGGAGGGAGATGGAGGATGGGCAAAAAAAAGCAAAGGGGAATGTAGTCAACAATATTGTGATACCTGCATAGTGACAGATGGTTATTAGAATCAGTGGTGTCATCATATTGTAAGATACAAAAATGTCGAATCACGATATTGTATACTTGAAACTAATATAACTAATATAATATTGTATACAAACTATACTTAAATTTTAAAAAAGAAAATAAAAAGGCTAATAGTGATTTCTGAGGTGGTGGGATATTGCATGGGTGTGTAGTTTCTTGTATTTTGCAGATTTTTTGCAAATTGCTTATATTAGTTTTGTAAAGAAAAAATTCATATTTATAATCTCTTTAAAATATTTTTCTTTTATGTTTTTGCTGCCTATATTTGGGGAAAATAAGTTAGAATTGTAATCACTTTGAACATGTGGGATTTATTATGTTTAGAAACCCCACAGCCATACGTGTAATGATTGAAATGGCAGGGCAATGTGATGGAACGAATAGTGGCACACAGCCCATGTTGCAATGGGGGAGCGAGTCCGCTTTAACAAAGGAAGACCTATTCTGGAAGTAGAATTAAGGAGAATATAATCTCTTTGAGTATATGATATATATGTACCCATTGGTATGTTATTTAACAGTTTATTTATCCTGATTCTTATTAGTCACCCCCACACCCGCTTCGTAAGATACAGAGGAGTGCTGAAGAATTGGGAAGTAAACTATATATAATAATAGGTAGGTATTAAATAGTAATTACAATATATATGTTAAAGTACACATTTTTATGTGTGTATTTTTTAACAGCGTCGGCTCATACATACATAAATCTTCATGGAAATACAGAGAATAATATCATTGATTATTTTTTGGTGTTGACATTATGAATTGTTTTCCTTTATTGTATCTGCAAAATTTTTGTGATGAACACATGCTAGTGTTTCAATAAAAAGGCATAAGATTCTAGTTAAATTTTGAAAATTTCAAGTGCCCTTCGTAAGGGGGGTAAGGATATGAAGAAGGAAAAGGCAACATTGTAGACACATATGCCGACCTCTATTTTCCAAAGGGTTACTGAGCTATGCTGTTCAAAACACAGCTCTCTCTGATTTTGAGCAGATACTATAGTGAAAGAATTTTGAATGTTGTACTAGATCTTTTGCTAACATGAGAACATATGTTCTTGGGTTCGTTCTTTTTTCAGTGGTGTATTTTATTTTTTATCAGGTTTATAGATTATTAGCGCCCACTTCTCTACTTGTCTTGACAGATAGAAAATTCATCATTTTTTTAATAGCGTGTGATTTCTTCTTAGTGCTCAAATGTTCCACTCTACTTGGATGGGCAGTGAGGCATCATCCTTTGTGAACCTTTACATATTTATCAAACCAAACAATGGAATAAAGATGTGTTAGAAAGCAAGTAGGTATTATTTCATTTATTAAACATTTCATCTCTTTAAAAATGCCTTCTGATAATAAACATGCAGCAATATAGAAAACTATGAAAAGCACACAGATGTTTAAAGAGAATAAAAATTATACACAATTACAGCACCTTAGAAATAACCACCCTGAAAACAGTGGTAAGTTGCCTTCTAGGTCAGTTTTGACCAATGGTAGTTACTGAGCTGTGCGGTATGCAGTGCTGTACTCTGGGGAAAAGTTTGTGGGCAGGACAGACAAGATTCTGCCCCCATGTAACTTACTACTTAGCCAGGGATCCCCGTGTGTGTGTATTGGGAGACATGAGATGCAGTGGGAAGTAAAACAGGTGAGTGCTTTGGCAGTTCAGCGTGGGAAGTATCCTTATGGGGGAAATGTAGTCTCTTTAAAAAGTGTGTGCATGTGTATATACAGTAGACAAATTTTTAAAACATAAATTGGCATTCTGTGTTGTTTCCCCCCTTAATATTAACTAATGTCATTAGATATGACTATATTATATTATGTTGCGTTGTAATGTCATATCATAAATGATACCATATTATATCACATGATATCATATGAAGGCATTGTAATCTAACCATTCCTTGATTATTGGATATTTGGGTTATTTACGATGTTTATAACATGAAGAACGCTGCAGTGAACATCCTTGTATATCATGAAATTTTGGCATCTTCTCCAGTCTTTTTTCCTTAACATTCATTCCAAAAAATAGAATGACTGGTTAAATGTGTGAAGCGAAACTTTTCCAGGCTGCAAAGACACACTGCCAAGTTGGTTTCCAGAGGGTCGCGCCAGCTGCCACCCAGTGTTTGCTTGCTGGCGGAACATTTTATCTCTGCTCCTGAAACTTGTGGGCAGCATCCAAATGAACACGCCCTGTGTTGAGTCCTTTATGGCAAGAACTGTTGGCAAGAACTCTGTTGATCATCTATTAAGCAAACAGAGCTGAGTTCCAGGTACAGCGTAGCAATGTTAGCAGCCCTGTGGGCTTAGCACCTCTCTGTACATTCAGAATAGGAAATGTGTGGTAAGTGCAGGTCAGGATAACAAGGGAGAGCTATGTCACTGCAGTTTTTTAAAATATATATATATATATTTTTACTTTTCAATTACAGTTGACATACAATACGATATTAGCTTCAAGTGTATGACCCAGTAATTAGACATTTTAATATGAAGGGACCACCCCAGTCATTGAGCGTCAGGCCCAGAAGGCAGGAAGGACCACAGCTAACCAGAAACAACAAGCTCTTGACACTTTGGGCCAGAATAAGAATTTTGTTATATGAACCCTGCTGAAACCCTTGTGTGTTACCTACTTCCTAGGAATTAGGATCGATCATTTAGGCCTGACTTTTCAGATTTGTGGACTTTATAGAAATAGGAATTAGGAAACTTCCCTCGTAGCTGAGACATATTAATTTAATCCACAAAGATAAATGATCTTTTTGAAAATTAAATGAGATACTTGTTTGCTGTGCAACAGCTCAGGGAACAGGACGATGAAACGTTCACACGAGCGCACCTTTAGTCCTGAGGACTCGGACTCCTGTGTCCTGTAGACTCATCTAGGGTACGACAATGAGCTAACTTTCTTTAAGCTGTTGTGCATAAGTTGCTCTGATGGCTGACCATCATTTATGACAACATTTATTCTCATTTGTTTTATATGTTTATAAGCCGTACCCTTCAGTTTAATAATATTAAAGCTTTACTTGGCCCCATCCAATGAGGAAAAACAAATGGCAGACACCTCACCATTCTTTCATGTCCTTTTTGCTAGGCAGAGATCCTGTTTTCAGAACCGGTCTTTAGGCTTGACGTGGAAGTGAGAGTCCTTTCTGTGTGGGGAGGGAGCTCTCAGCTGAGAAGGGCTGCCCCGCAGTGGGCTTGGGGCAGCACAGTCCTGCATGTTGCGAGGCCTCTACCTAGTGCTTGGGGTTTGATAACCCTTCTTTTGTTATATTATCCAGTAGAGGACCACTGCCCTACGAGGTCAGTACAGTCCCCTGGAATCACCTCTTAATTAATTTTGCTGGTGCTTAATCATCATAAGCCTTATTTAGGATCTGGGCAGTGCAGGAAAGTATCAGTGGGGCTTCTTTTAGCAGCAATAAGATAAAGTCCCTGGAGACTGTTTAATCAATCCTTATTAGGCATCGATCCGCAGGACCAAGAGTTCGCCAGCTCTCTGCCACTCTGGGGCAGGTTAGCATTTAGGTGGGCTTTGTAGAGATACTCACATCTAAAGGACTCCAGTCCCTGATCGTTACAGTATGTTCTCAATTCGTGAAGCTTTATAGCAATAGCATGTGGTTTGCATCGTAGGGAAAAGACAGAGGAAACGGGACCGCTTAGGGCATAAATAAACCAGGGCCGCCCCGACTATTTACAGCCCCACCCCAGAAGACCCTGCCGAACCAAACGAAAAAGAAATTGAGGGCGGGAATTTAAATGTACCATGTAGTATGCTTTGGAGCTATTAAAAATTATGCTGGAGTAGGCTTGTATGAGAGTGGGTGGGAGTAAATTATTTCCCTTATGGAGAGCAATGTGGCTAATAACTATCAAAATTACAAATGTGTGTAGCCTATAACGTTAGCAATTTCATTATCTCTAAGAATTACCTACAAATAGACTTCACTCATTTGAAATGAAATCTGTTGGAGGTTATAGCTGTAACATTGTTTAAAATACACACCAATAAGTTATTGGAAAAATAAACTATAGTCCATCCGGATAATGGAATGCTATATTGTTATGAAAAAGCATAAGGAAGCACTCTATACTGGTGTACAAAGAGCTCCAAGATATGTTATCTAAAAATAAGGTTCAGGACAACGGATGATACAATTTTGTAAAAAAGAGAAAAAAGAATTAAAAATGCAGAGCGAGAGAGAGAGAAAAGCAGGGCAGGAGAAGGAAGGGAGAGAGATTCCATATATGTGTGAAATATCTCTGGAAGATACATGTGAAACATGTAACTCTGACTGGGGTGGGGGGAATTGAGTAGCTAAAGGACAGAATTAAGGAGGCCCCTTTTATGTTGTAAACCTTCCTACACTTTCTAAATTTAGAACCATGTCATTATAAAACCTAGTTGAATCACTTATAAATAGAGCCTAAAATACATTCATAAGTGTCTTAATTGCTTGTGTGTTGGGTAAATACTAAGGGTTCAGCAAATGTTTATTTCCTTTTCCCTAGCCATTAAAATAATGCTATGGTACCTGTGCTTGGAAGAGGCACTGTTTGTGCATGTGTACTTTTACTTCTAAATCGCAAGACAGTAGTACTCATTTTTACATTTACTGTCCGTCACTTTGCAACCCTGAGCTTTTAACACATTTAAGTAGAGTTTATTAATGTTTTGCTGGAACTTAATTCTTTTCCTTTTATGGGGTATTTTTGTTAGTTTTATCGTTTTATGAAGTCTTGACTGGAAGAGCCCCCAGGGTAGATTGGTTGAGCCCCAATTTGCCCCTGAGAAAAGGCAGCTCAGAGAAATTCAAGGATGTGCACGAGGTCCACAGCTCATTGGGGATGCCAGACTGTGTTCGTGTTTTATTTGCCTACCTCAAGAATACATCTTTGACCCAAGATAGCACAGTTATGTCCATGCATTTAATCTCATTCCAAAGGCCTGTCAGTATAACAGGAGTTTCATCAGCCAGCCAGATGCAGGGAGTACCTTCCAGTCCTCAACTCAAAGGACTTCTCAGACATTCTAGAACTCAGAATTACTAAAATTCTTGAGTCAATTAAAAATTTAATCAAAAGAGAGACCTCCGATTAAAGGAAAATGAATATAAAGTAGATTGGAAGTAATGAAACCTTTAAAATTTCAGTTAGTGTTAAATGTTCTTATGATTGTAAAACTTAATATGACATCAAAATAATAAAGAGAAGAAACTATAAAAAGCATTAATAATCTGACTATAAAGGCTACGATCCTATTGGCGGGGAATAAAAAGAGGGATGATTACATAGGCGTATCTTTAGGTGCTATTTTATTCTTTATAGAGAAAATGATTAAATTGTTTAAAATATGCAGATAATTGCTTTAAAAATATAAAGAACTACATATTACTTTTGAATTACCAGAGAAAGAGAAAAAAGACCCAGGAAAGGCTTATCCCTAGAGGAAAAGATACTGGGGGTGGTAGGAGAGGCAAGGGAGAGACAAGAAAGCACATGTTAAAATGATACAAGAAGGCCAGGTTTATTATCTCCATCAATGTGGATTCATTAAACTCACTTATTTAAAAAAAAACCCTCAAATTTAATAAAAAAGCAAAGTTGGTGTTATTACCAGAGATCCACCTAAACAAAGTAGAATGGAAAAAAACAAAAATAAAGAAATGAACATTGTGGTTGGCAGAATTTTAAGCTGTCCCTCAATGGTCCATCCCATCTGACCACCTGAGCCCCCATGCTGGGGTACCACCCTGCATATGTCTCCCGTGGTGGTGATGTCATGTGATGTCGGCACAGCCGACTGTAAGAAAAGGAACTTACCTGGATAGGTCTGGCCGAATACCATGAGCCCTATAAAAGCAGAAAGTTTCCTCTGGCTGAAAGCAGAAGGCAAAGCCAGAGACTAGAAGTGTGAGAGGCTGTTTCCAGCACTTGGCTGTTATAAATAATGCTGCTATGAACACTGGGGTGCATAGGTTCTTTTGAATTGGTGTTTCAGGATTCTTAGGGTAGAACCCCAGCAGTGGAATTGCTGGATCAAAAGGCAGTTCCATTTTTAGTTTTTTTAGGGCATTCCATACTGTTTTCCACAGTGGCTGCACCAGTCTGCATTCCCAGCAACAGTGCACTAGGGGTCCCTTTTCTCCACATCCTTGCCAGCACTTGTTTGTTGATTTGTTTATGGTGGCCATTCTGATCAGTGTGAAGTGGTATCTCATTGTGGTTTTAATTTGCATCTCTCTGGTGACTAGCAATGCTGAGCATCCTTTCATATGTCTCTGGGCCCTCTGTATGTCATCGTTGGAGAAGTGTCTGTTCAGGGCCTTTGCCCATTTTTTTATTGCATTGTTTGTCTTTCTGGTGTTGAGTCATATGAGTTTTTAATGTATTTTGGAGAGCAATAGGAGAACAATTGGGACAACTCTAATAGACAATAAAATTAAAAATTAAAAAGAAAAAAAAGACATGTGAGAGGGATTTGACACTAGAGATTCTTACTTTGCCAACTGAGGCATCACAATTTTTGAGAATTGCCCAGGTGACAGTAATGTGAAGCCATAGTTGAGAATCATGCTCTAAATTATTCTATGTAAATAAATGTTAAATGAACCTCAATATAATTGATTATTTTCTGGAAAAATGTAAATTTGAGGGGGATAAAATTAACTGAAAATGTGATACGTGATCTGAATAGATCACCAGTCTTGAAATAAATATGTTAAATGACAACTTCTCAAAAGACAAAGGGGTTCTATAGCCCAGGAGACAAAAGACCATGCCAGGGGTGATTTCAATATAAGGCATCTAATGAAACTTAAACCCAAAGTTTAGATTCTCTGGGTAACGATGCATTAGAACCATCCCCAGCCTCATCAAATTGCAGAGAATGTAAGTTGTCAATAACCTAGGACCTAAGGGGAGAATGAAAAAAGATCTCTGTTCTCCCCAAAGAATTTCTAACCATAAGGTAACCCTTGTATTTGATGCCCAAGTTTCAGTGACCTATGTGGCATCCACCCTCACAAAGGGGCGTATATCAGGGGGTCCCAGGCTGGCACTGCCCCCATGCACCTAAAAGAAGCCAATACAAATTCTTTCTCGAGGAGCCTACATTCATTCCAGGATTTAATAAATTTCTGCAAAGAAAGTTTTAGTATGAGCAGTAAATAGTTTAAAATCACTAACCACTTAAGGAAACAAGGCACTATAAGCCAGGGGAAACAGAGCTAGGTCTACAAAACATATAGACACAAGAATTAACAGTACAGAGTATAAAATAATGCCTACTATGCCAAAGAAATCAGGCAAATATCAAAATATGAAAACTTACTATGATAAAATACATAATGATTTACATTAAAACCCTAATCAATGTATTACATAGCAAATTAAACACAATTCTAATTCTGAACACATGTACTAATTCTGATTCTAAACACAAATACTGTAAAATGAATTTTTAAAGTCTAGAATGCAATGGAGAGAAACAGAGATGAAAATACAAGAGGTTAAGAGTCAAAGGGAGGATGGAGTGAGGAGGGCTCACCAAGCATTCCAGGAGGCAAAAGAGAGAAAGGATAGGATAGAAACAATATTTGAAGAGATATTGGCTGAAAATTTTCCAACAATTGATCAGTGACTCCAATCAAGATTTTCATGAAGCCCACAATTTCCAAGCAGGATAAATAAATCTACACCTGGACTCATCTTAGTGAAGGGGGAGAACACCAAAGACAAACAGAAGATCTCAAAAGCAGACAGAGATTAAGAGGTGAGCTTCAAAGGAGTTAACAGCCAGAGTGACACTTGATTGTCAACTGCAGTGGAATAATAGCTTAAATGTGCTGAGAGCAATTTCAGAATACAGTTGGTAGGCTTTGGTGATGGATTGAACATGGGATCATGGAGGAAGCATTTCAAGAGTATCTGTCATTTCTGGGATGCAAAAGATACCTTCGCTGAGATAAGGGATACTTAGAGCCAAGTTTGAGGGAGAGAAGTTCATGCATTTGCTTTAGACAAGGTGAATTTGAGATGCTTTGAGGCATCTGAAAGAAGATGAGTTTCCTTTTCCATCCCATTATCCAGCTCACAGATTCTATCTTGTCTAAAAACGTTACAAGGAACTTTGTCAAATGTCATGTTAGAATTGACTTATGATACAGGGATAGGCAAAAGTAGGTTTACAGATATGAATACACAGAGTGCAGAGCTTATTCTTATATTGTTATTTTTTAATTACTGTATGATTTATTTGTATTACAACTGTAAACCTACTTTTGCCCACCACTGTATATTTATGGCGATCCTTCATTCTATCAAAAATGAAATTAGTTTGCCATGAGTTGATTTTGAGTTGCAGGTCAGTCACTCACGTGTGACTTTGGACATAGTAACTCAATGTTTAGGAACCTGAATTTCTTCATTTGTATCATGGCAACTGCAGCATGTAACTCACTGCGGTGTTGTGAGGACTCAGAGATATGTTATATCTGAAAAACCATTGCTATTTTATTACTTATTTATTTTTTACTTTTTATTACTTATTTTATTATTTATTTTATTTTATTATTTATTTTTTACTTTTTCTGACCTAGTTTTTTTTCATTTATTTTTATTTTTTATTGTACTTTTCCCATTACCATTTAACCCCCTTATGCTCCCTCCCCCTAGCGGTCACCACTCTGTTGTCCATGTCCATCAGTCCTTTTCCCTTTTTGTTCGATCCTTCCACTCCCTAACTTACCCTCCCCCGCAATAGCGCTCATCCTGTTCTCTCTCTCTGAGCCTGTCTCTACTTTGTTAGTTCAGTTCGTTCATTAGATTCCATGTATAAGTGAAATCACAAGGTATTTGCCTTTCTCTGAGTAAAATGCCACACATTTTGGTTGGTGATTCCTAACTCCTCAGAATCAGCTTTTTTCCCCAGGTGCTTATTAGCCACCTGTTTCATGAACTGCCTGTCTAGAATTTCCTCAGGCATTGGTTTTAAGCTTTATAGTTAAACAGAATCTACCTTCTTCTCTTCTCTTCTCTTCTCTTTCGGAAAGTGGATTACCATTGATTTGAATCAGAGCCCTTGGTGCCTAGCCTCAGAGACTGTTGACAGGTTTGTAATCTCACGTCCAAGTCCTTTCTGGGCCCCAGGACGCTACCCGGCTCAGCCGGGCGACTCCACGTCCGTATAAGGCCACCTGTGTACTTTTTTGTTTTAACTAATTTTATCTCTTGTCTTGGGTTCCAGTTTCTTATTTTAACTGGAAAATAGTCTCCTCAGTGGAGAAGATGGAAGAAAAAAAAGATGTGGAAGATTTCTGAATTTCCCACTAGCATCTGTTAACTAGCATTATACCATCTGCCCCTAGCAATATCACTCTGTTTCTTATTTCTATTGCCCCGGAACATAATTTCAGACACGATTTATTTTTGGTGTTTTAGCTCATCCTGAGCTGCTCTGTATATGTTCTTATAGATCGCTGCCATTTGTTTTTTATGTTCTTTTATATTTGGTGTATATTTGTTAAAAATGCAATTTCTTCCACCTTGAGCTTGGGCTTCTGGGATTGTTGCTCTCTCAAACAAATGCCCAGGGGCAGGAAGGTTTGCTGAGCTCTGCTCCAGTTCCAGTGGGCTCCCTCTAGCAGCAAAACTGCAGGTGTTCATGGCTTGACTTGTTCCTGGTCGAACTACCAACTGGCAGGCACGCGGGGGAGTGTGTTGGAGAGAGGGGCAGAGGGAGCAACTCCCAGCTAACACACATAGACCCCGCACTACTCTTACCTGAGGGTCAACAGTTTTATTTGAATAAATGCTTCTAATTTGCTCTGTGCTTTTGGTCCATTTCCAGAGCCTGGAAACAGCTATTTTTGACAATTTTTTTTTATTTTTATTTTTTTTTAGTTTTACCTTGTCTTCCTTTGTCCACCGAGGTGAGCAGGCTGAATTAAGCACTCAGATATAAAAAAGATAGGAAAAAAGGCTATTGGGTACAGGGGACCAAGTGGGAACAAGTGTCAGCTTCCTGTGGCTCCACACATCTCCCATCCCCAGTCCCAAGACAGGCTGTTCTCTTGACCTTGGCATCATTTCTGGTAAGAATTGGGACTAACAGTAGATGTGACAGTGACTTGCTGTTCCAGTCCCCCAGCACTGGCCCAGGGAACTTAGGAGAATTGGAGGGTTTGGGTCTCAGACGTAAGTGAAAAGTGAAACCCACTAGTCCCACGTCATGACCACAGTTCAGCCTATGTATGTACCTCTGCTGCCCCCATTCTTTCCTGCACCCCCTGACTTCCCCCCACCCGATGGCCATCCTGTCAAAAGCAGGAATCGGTCCTCACTGAGCATCCACTCCTGAGACCTTCTTGTAAAAGGCATGAGCCCGGTTAATACAGCAATTATTTAACTTTACTGTAGGAGGCACAGTTTAGTAATAGCATGAGCAAACTGTTGTTGCTTACAATGATAAGATTTTTTTCTTTATTAGTTTTTTTTTTATTTCCCTAGTCATAGCAGTTGTAGTTCATTAACAGGTTGACTTGCTTTCCTTTCCTCACCCACCAAACGGGACTTCTAAAAATCCCCACAGTTTTGCAGGAGAGCAATATTATATAAAGACAGTATTGTATGTACAGTTAAACAAGCGTGACTAGCTCACATGTCCGTTTAATGCTATTGGCACCACATACAGGGTGGGCAAAAGTAGGTTAACAGGTGTTCGTGTGGAAAAATACATGCAGGTTATGATTATTACAGTAGCTTCATTAACTCGAAAGAATAAACTCTGTGTTTCAGGTACTCACGACTGTAAACTTACTTTTGCCCACGTCTGTATATTGGTTGTGTGGTTCTTTTGGCAAAGTTACAAGGCGAAGGAATTGAGGTTTCCGGGACTCCGCGTGTTGGTTTAGCCATAACAGGTTGCTAATCAAGACAGAGGCAGACGTTGCCTTAAACGGGAGCCCACGTCAGCCACCTTTGTCAGTGCCGGCTTTAAACAATGGCATTTTTTAGGAAGCAAGTTGTACACGGGATCTTCCTTCTGAATAGCAACGCCTTCCCCTCAGGAGGGGTCCGCTGTGCAAGCAGGAACCTCATGGTGAGGAGAAGTGTCACTTCGATTGTCACTGTGTTTTTAATGCCCCGTTAAGTGGAAGAGCACTTTGCAATCTCTCAACCCCAGCAGTTTCCTCTTCTCACTCAAATCCAAGTATACAAATGTTTCCCTAACTACTGTTTGAGTCCAGAATGTTTATCTGGCAGGCCTGTGCAAGTTGAGTTCTGGAAGGAAATCTAGCTTTTAAAAAACATCTTAGAACATTGTGTTCAGGGCGGCCATCAAGGACCACGTGTGCCACACATTTTGTTTCCCAGGCAATTTTTCTTGAATTTTTTTTCCTGAAGAAGTTAGACCGGTGGTTCTCCGTGGAGGGGAATGGTAGCAGAAGACCCAGAGAGCCCAGGGAGCCACACACATTTCCCTGAGTATATTGACTTTATTCGTTTATACCTCAGTCTTCCTTCAGAAAGGATTTGATGTGGCTTACTGATGGAACTGCAGTTCAACTAGAAGACCCAGGGAAAAGGAAATAGTGGAGAAACAAGAAGAGATTCACTGTCATTAAGAACTCTAGGCAGGGGTGTCCAGTCTTTTGGTGTCTCGGGCCACACCGGAAGAAGAAGAGCTGTCTTGGGCCACACATTAAATGCACTGTGACACGTAATCGCACACACACAAAAATCTCATAATGTTTTAAGTAAATTTACAATTTTGTGTTGGGCCACGTTCACAGCCATCCTGGGCTGCATGCAGCCCGCGGGCCACAGGTCGGACACCCCTGCCTACAGTGACTCGTTGGAGAGTCCTATCACTCAAAGCCCATTTCCCTCTGGAATTCTGGGAATCCAGGTAGGAAAGGAAAGTGTTGAATCTGGATGGCCGAACTGGCTTTGCGGAACAAGATCGGCCACACTACTCTCTCATCTTGGCCTCGCTCTCTGAAAATTTCCAGATTTGGATTTCGAACTCATCCTTCCGTTGCTTCTCGAGGTTTCTAATGTCAGAGGGCCACAAAACAGCATCTTTTAGTCCTATTCTCTCGTGCCCAGCTTTGTAATTAGCTATCTCAGCCAGGCACATTTTCCTATTCCGCAGTGAGATACCTACTTATCATCGCCTCAGTCTGCCACCTGTCTTGCGGTAGGACCATTAGTGAGGAATTAAAAAGAATGAAAGGCAAGTGGCTCAGTAGGCCCACGGCATCAGGGTATTTGGAGGTGGGTTGCATGGATGGAGCAGCATGGTTAAAATTATAACTATATGGTTATATTTCATGAACAGAGGATGAGTAGACTTTCTCAAAAGATTTCACAAGGCTGGTTATACACAGTATAGTATAACATGGTAATATAGACACTTGATGTCTAACCTCCTAATTCATTAAGGTTCAAATTGCAAATCTACCCTTTTTTGAAGCTGTATGACCTTAAATGAGTAATAATTCCTTGGAGCCTCAGTTTGCCCATCTGTAAGATGGCTATAATAATGCCACCTATGTCCAGGTTGTTATAAGGGTAGGATTATGCACATGAAAAGTTTAGCAATTATTGTTAGCAATTATTGTGTCTAAACTTCTGACCTTGTTGTTGCATCATAACTCTGCATTTTCATTGTTGAAGGAACTGATAGTCAATGGAATGGAATAAAATTGCTCGTCAATCTGTTGGAAAACAATTTGGAGATGGGAAGGAACCCAGAAACACTATTGGCTGTGTATTCCGTGAGTTAGAGCTTTTTCACACGCCCAGTGAAGGGATGGAAATGGAGCATCTGTAAAGTCCATTCCAATGTGGAAGTTCTCTGTGGGTGACAGAGTGCTGTTTGCTTGTCCAGGGAGATGCACATCCCCCCTGAGAAGGGCCTCCGTTGTTCTCCAAAAGGGGTGGGGATCAAGGGCTCTGGTGCGGGTACCTCTAAAGACATTGGTCCAGGATGTTCTAATCCTCACCCAGGATGTTCTAGTGGCTGGGACAGAGGGCCAAGCACATCCCTCAATTTGGGGGAATCAGGGCCTCGCACTTGAGAGCCCTGAATTGTCGACTGCGAGCCTGACTTAGAATTACTGTGCAGGAACACAGGCCGTTTCTGGGTAGTAAAGTCCAAAGTTACTTGACTTGGAAATGATTTCTGTGTCAGAATGGTAGAATTATGGATGACTGATTTTTTTTTTCAACTTAGTTTTATACTATAAAGTTATATCTCAGTCTTATGAAAGAACATATGGGTAAGACAAACAAAACCATGGTAAATGAATACAATGATGTACAAATAATTACGTAAACTCACGTATAAGAGGGGCCTCATGTCACCTCGATGTTGTAGAAATGGAAACAGAAAAAGCACACAGTTTGCGTCAGAAAAGGCCTGCATTTGAATCCAGCTTCAGCACTTTCTGAGTGGCCAGTGCCTGGACATGTCACCTCTCAGAATATCAGTCTCTTTATCTGGAAAATGGGCAATCTTACCTGATGTAACAGATGCGCGGACTAAGTGCGATAATGTGTGTGACCTGCCCAGCAAGGCTGGTTCTCATCCCTCCCCCCGCCTTCCCTGGCAGTGAGGGTGCTAGGGGGGTCACTGTGGGGAGCTGATGGTGTGAGGAGTAACCTATGGACAGCTCATCAAGACCTGTGTTAGAAGTGGAGAGTGTTGAAAGTGGGAATAACGTTCACTTTGTCTTCAGGTAAGCCTACCTGGTCATCCATCCATCCACCCATCCATCCACCCTTCACCTTATTTATTCATATATGCATGCATTCATTTATTCACTCACCCCTTTTTATTGAGCATCTTGCATGAAAATATGATCACATTAAAACCTTAAAGCTTAATCTAGAATCAAAGATACCAGAAGAAGGTGAATACATCTATGTATATGTGTCTATTTCTATTTCTACAAATTACTTACCGGTATGAAAAGTAAAAGCAATATTTTCCCATGTGATCTGGCCCAGTTGCTCAGTCTTTAACTGCTTATTTTACCAATAATCTGTATATTCATATTATGTAGTAGAAATTTACACCTTTATCATCACTTATTTTAGAGCTATTCTAGAGAATAAGCCTCAGAATAGGTCTGCGAGGACTGTGTTTCAGCAATTACATGCCATTCTTTATTTTAAAAGTTTACCGTCTTCTGTTCCCTGTGTTCTATCTGGGGCAGCATGTGGTGCCGAGCCACTCTTGTTCTTTCAGATTTTCTCTTTAGCTGCGCATTTCAGTTGCTTTCTTGTGTCAGTGTGACATTTCACCTGAGGGGGCCACCTGGTGCGCTGGAAATGGCAAAATATTTTCATCCTTCTCTAGCTTGCTTCTCCTGATTTATTTGCAGCTCTTAATTACCATTAAGAGCAACTTGGGTTCTATTCTGTTAGTATCACTTCAGATAAAAACTTTTCAAAAACTGTTTGACAAGTATTTTAAGTAGCAGAAAGAGTTTTTTAGTGGAGTACATGATAATATAGCAGGTAAGAACTTTCTGGCATCGATTCCAAACGAAAGGACAAAACATTATGCAGCTACCATTCAGTAAAGAGGTTGCAGTGTGGGGCTCCTGGCAACTGTGTTATTCCAGCCCGAAAGTGAGAATAAAGAGTCTCTCAGTTCTCTAAGAGGCTTTTCTATTGGTTATTAAGCTGTTACAGATAAATTCTTAACATCTGTTCAAGGCCTTTGCCTTCTCTCTTTAAGACCTGGACACAGGTTGACTTTTGCTCATGGCAAAGTCTTGTTTGGATGTTCAGCTACTGCCAAGGTCCCCAGGAGGCCCGGCTGTGGTGCTGTATATGAAACCCTTACTTCAGGGTCGGTCTGAAGGTACAAGCCATCCAGAAGAGCTCTGGACTCTCAAGAAGTTGTCATGACACTGGTTCAAGAAGAAGGTAGAATTGTATTCACTGCTTAGAGAATCGCAGGAAGAATAAGTATCCCGGGTCATTTTTTAGGTAGACATTTTCTAGTTTTCAGAGGAAAAAGGATAGGTGTACTTACCATGTGTGATAATAAAAAATCAGTTTATAGACTCATAATGCTTTAATACTATGTCTTTTCCATCACTATAGACTTTAAATAAATTTATAATAAAATTCATCTTTGCAATGAAGTCTGAGGCATGGGGTAACAATTTGATAAGGCTTTTTATGTACAAGTGCAAAGTTAGAAACTATTCTTTATAATTTGTTTCATGTCTCCCCAGAAACCTCTTAAGTGGACATGTTGCATATTAAATTAAATTTTCTTTCATTGAATTGATGAGCATTATGGCCCCTTTGGATTTAACCTTCTTTATTTACATATTTGTGGATCCTAGAAGCCTGCAGGTGAACTTATTTGGATGATTCCTTACAATACACATTCCTTAAGGCCATTTTCTGGATGCTGTGTAACTCTGAATTGCACTAAAAGAAGAAAAAAAGCATTTAACAGAACTAAATGTGATTTCTCTCCATTTAAACTTTGAATTCTTACATTTGGAGCTACTTAGTGATTTGCCATTTTGTCTTCTCCCCTTACCCCGAATCATTGCAGCTTTCGTTTTCTTCATTATAGCAATAAAGAATATTTTTAAAATCTCAACTCTTTGCTCTTTCTACTGGATATTTCTATCAGTCAGGGGAGTCCGAGAAACAGAACCAGGGGGGGATACGTCCTGAGGTGCATTGCACAGAGCTGGCCGGCGTCATTGTGGGAGCCGGATAGGGACACAAACAATCCGAGCGCAGGGCGTCACCAGAGGCGGGCTGGGCCCCGTGCACGAGCGGATGCTGCTCTCTCCAGGCAGGCTTGTTTCTCAGGGAAGCCTCAGTTCTGCTCTGAAAGCCTTTCAGCTGATGGAATGAAGCCCACCCAAATGATCTAAAATGATCTCCCTTACTGAAGTCAACTGATTGTGATCTTTAATCACATCTACACAATAACCTTCCTAGTAACACCCAGAATAATGTTTCAATAACTGGAAATTATAGGCCAGCCAAGTTGACACACAAAACGGACTCTCACAATATTTAGTAAAAAATTTCAAGTTCAGCAAAACTAATATGCATAATTGTGTTTGTTTGACATCCGTTGACACCAGCTGTTCCCTTAGTATTGCAGTGGGGTGCACATTGTGAGATTAAATGTGCAGGCCCCTCCTGTCTTGCCCAGGGTGGGGCTGGGGAGGGTTTTGGAGAAACGAGATGGGTGGTTGTCACAGAGCTTGTCTGTCCTGCAACCAAGGCAGGCAGGCAGGCAGTTGGATCTTTCTCGGCCTTGCAAGTAAGCCCCCTGTAGTATATTCTATCTTCTCTAGCTCCTCAAAACTAGCCTTTCTGAAGGGCTCTGTCTAGTAAGTCAAGGGGGGCTTCCTTGGCTGATGCTCGGAGTGTATCTGTCGCTGAACAGTTATCCAAAACAGCGGGGCTTAAACTGAGAGGCTTGAAAAACCAAGGGAGGGCACCCTGAGTTTTACCAAGAATGCCTCTGATGTTAAAGGAGTGGTTCCCCAATAATTACCAGAAAAGGAGGTGAGAGCTGCTGGGCATTTGAAAACGTTGAATGACTGCTGTATTTTTTTTTTCCTTCTCTACCTCTGGGGATAAAGCTTCTTTAGGGCCCAGACTGTCTATCCTCATAGCATGTCACAGTGAATATCATAGGTAGCGGATTATTTTTTTATTAAATTCATTGGGGTGACATTGGTTAATAAGATTATATAGGTTTCAAGTGTACGATTCTACGATACATCATCTATATATTGCATTGTGTGCCCCCCACTCAAAGTCAAATCTTCTGTCACCATGTGTTTGACCCCCTTTGCCCTTTACTATCCGTCTACTCCCCTTCCCTCTGGTAACCACCATACTGATATCTGTGTCTGTGAGTTTTTGTTTTTTTTGTTTCTTCATTTGTTGCTTTTGGTTTTATATCCCACATATGAGTGACATCATATGGTCCTTGGCTTTTTCTGTCTGACTTATCTCGCTTAGCATGGTATTCTCAAGGTTCCTCCGTGTTGTCACAAATGGCAGTATTTCATCTTTTCTTATGGCCAAGTTGTATTCCATTGTGTATATATACCGTACCTTCTTTATCCAGTCCTCTATCGATGGACATTTTGGTTGTTTTCATATCTGGACCGCCATGAATAATGCTGCAATAAACATAGGGGTGCATTTAGACCTCAGGAGAAAACGGTGTATTCAAATTAGGATAATTTGTGGAGGGGTGAACAAGAAAAGGCCTATTGATAGGGGTGTGGACCCTAGGGAAACCCCAGATGGTATGCGGCACCCCGTAGTCATAGTCATCACCAGTCTGGGGGGTTAGGGGAGGGCGAGGTTACTGAAGGCCTGAAGACACAGCCTGGAGTGGAAGGACGATGCTCTGGTCCCTCCAAGTCAGCCACACGGTGGGCACAGTGAGAGTGGATCTGCAGGGGCAAACAGGAGATCGTAAGCCCCCTGCTTGTGTTATAAACAGCTCCAGGTACGTGAACTCGAACAAGCTGTGTCATTTCTCTGAGCCTCAGTTTTCTCCTTTTAAAGTGGAGTGATCATAGTTCTCTGGCTAGGTTAGTTTCAGGGAAGAGAGTATATGTAACTTTTAACAACAAGTGGCATTTAATATGACAGCTGCTCTTGTTACTATTGTAATGTCTGCCACCATTGTTATCTTAACTAGCCCCTAACACTGACATGAGGCTCACACGCCAGTAAAGAGGGAAGATATTCAAAAAGCATTTTAAGCTGTTTCCGAAGAATCATGGCATCTTAATAGATATGTTTGTATTTACATTTTGTCCTAAATTCTGATAATAATTAAGACAAAACTCCCGCTTCCTCTAGATGCCCCTTGTGACCATATGTTTTCACTTTCCCCCCCCTACTTGCTGAGAGGAAACAGAAAGCTAGTACACTACCCCAAGCTGCATTCCCTTCTATCTAACTCATGGTGGAGAATTTAAAGAACAGAGAAAATGGCCAAAAGATTTATTTAGGATCAGCGGGGGAAATTGAGACTAATGCACATTGCCGGACTTGACTCTTACTACAGTTCGAGGTGATTTTTTAAAAGCTGGGAGTGTTAGGCAGGTAATAGCATCGTGATGCAATAAATGTGCCCACATCTGTAATTTCTCTTCTCTATAGTGTTTAGGATTATAAAGGAGGATTTACAGATAAAATAGTACATAGATAATAGTGTACGAAGATAGTATAGATTACTATGCTTTATTTATGACTTAGATCGTAAGTCAAATAGAAAGCCAAGTGGAAACATCTCTAAAATTCATCTCAGAAAAGGTACAAAGGGAATCTGTTGTCTTTGCAAAAAAGGAATTCTGCACCTTCAAGGTCCTGGGGACACCAGCCAAAAAGCATGCTGATTTTGAAAGAAATTCTTACTCATTCCTTATGACAAGCGCTTGGTGCTGTCTGCGTGGGTAAGGCTCCTGGCTGGCAACAAAACCAGGGCAGGGGCTTTGCTACAGTTTATCATATTACACCTATGCATAATTCATGAGCCATCTGTTGACCAGAAAGCCAGTTAAGGAATTCTAATAAATGCATGATTTCCACTTGCTGGGGTAGAGCCACGCTGGCATTTACAACCTTCCTGAGCAATAAAAATGCCAGGGAAAATATAACTGACAGTTACAGGTCTTTGCTGTTTCTAAGCATTAATCACCTGGAAGCACAGTATCAGATATCTTCACTTCTATGGCTATTAGCAGCAAGCCGCTGGCAACATGTTAAACTTCACTCACTTCTTCCAATATCCTGTATTCATATGAGTGGGACTTAGTGACTCACAAGGACAATTTGGAATCAATAGGGATATTCACCCTGGAATTTTCTCTTTCAATGGCAATAATTATTAACAACACTAGTTTCTTCTCTGAAGTAGTGATTTTTGGCAGTTTAGTTCTTATTCAGAATGCACTGGAGATGTGGTTATTATTAGTATGGCTATCTTTCCCAGAATGTAATTATTCACATATTAACTTCTTTTATATTGGGTGGAAATAGCTCCGGAGCAGCAGAGGGATATGCCTTTGAAGTCTCACTGATGCAAAATGACTTTAACATGGAGTTAAACTGGAACTGACAGGATTCAGGGTTACTCTCAAAAGTCATAAATACTGGCTTTTAGGACATCTTGATCATGCCGGAAAATATAGGCACCTCGGTACACTTTAAAAAGTATCTAATTCCAATCAAATCTTTAGTATTTTGATAGTTTTATTTAGAATATTCTCATCATTTTCTGACATAGGGAAATGTTCTGATTATCCTCTGGCAGATGAAAATGAGTTTGCACAAGAATGTATTCGGAGGTAGCGGTATATGCGTTGTACAAACCTCAGGGCTCTCCGCTAACCTGACAGTCACTTCTCTTTCCTCCCCTCATTTTTTTCTTCTGAAATGAGAGAATAGACCCTTCTTTTTATAGTGGCCATGGAGCTAGATTCCATTGGTGAGCAGCAACGTGGGACCAGAAAAAAATTCACACCCTAAACGTTTTGATTTTCTCTCTCATTTCAGCTGGCTTGAGTGATGTAACTCTGTTTATTGGACTGCCTTTGTATGTTGAATAAAGATAATAAAGTGCATATATAGTGAGATAAGAGTTTCCTGAACGAAGAATGTATGTATGTGTTTCTGTATTGATTGTATTGGAAAAGATTTGGAGGGAATATCGCTAAATATTGAAAACGATCTCCCCCCTCCCCGGGTGACTTTTGTTTCCTCTTTTGTACTTGATTTTCTAAATTTCCTTTCATTATAAAAAGGGTTGATTTTTTTTTAACGGCGGTGATAAGGAGAGGTGCTCACTTTCCTCTGCACCTTGTCTGCTATGCAGTGCGTCTAAAGGAAGCTCTTCAGCAGTTGAAAGAGGACGTTCATGGAGGGGGGGAGTCCATGCCAAGAACAGAGGGGGTGCCAGGGCGGCAGGCCCTTCAGGCCAGGCTCTGGCTTAGTCGGTGCCCTGAGCAGATCTCTCGGGGGCAGACAGCTCATCGGAACCAGGCTCCCAGAACGTGACAGGTCAGCTAGAACACAGGAGCCCCCGTTTTTACTGGGACTGTTCCCACCTCTTGGACAGGATGGCCTGTTGACCTGGCTGGTGACTTCTCTACCCTGCTAGATCCAGAGCGGATGTTTGTTGCACTCGAAGCCAGGGTAGACCCCACTCTCACAGGCGAGGCCTCTGGCATGCACCTCCATGAGACGGATGCATGGCCCCTGTTCAAGTGCTCGGCCCACGGACTTCCCGTTAAACATGACTGGGACGAAGCTAGCCTGGTGAAGTGGAGAGCTGCGTAAAACATAGTGAAACGAAAGGAATAAAACTGGTAATCCTAGAGGCTATTTAATTTCTAAGTCAACTTTTATTCGTCCATCTTTTATGCCTTCTGACTTTTATGCCTTTGTGCTTTCTTCGGGTCGAAACTGCCAGGGTTTTCATGTAAAATTCTATCCCTCCTTCCCCTCAGATGGTCCATGCTGGTCATCACCTTCCAATACAAGGTCCAGCTTTCCCCCTTTTGTGTTTGCGCAGGAATTCATGCATTCATCAATGTCTGTGGAGTGTCTATTGTATATGTCCTAGGGCCCGGGCAGGATAGATGTCTTCACGGACCCATTTGTCCATGAAAAGGCTCTCCAGCCCCCATCTCGGCAGGGCCCCTTAGAGATGAGTTCACTCTGGAGTTAGAATGATTAACCCTCATCCTCCAGATATGGTTCTAGACCCAGGCTTGGCAACATGTTACTACTGATGAGGGCTGGTACTAATTGATGCTTTTGAGTTGAGACCTGGGGTAGCATACAATGTATCTGTGAAACGATCGATAGCTAGCATAGACTTCAAGTATGAAAAAGAAATTCAGACAAGCTGTATTTTGTACATTGGTATCTATCAGACCTGTGCGATGCTGGAGGTGTTATTTTGACTGGATAAGGGTACTGGTATAAGATCACTTACAGGTAACATCTCAGTTTGAGACATTAAGGCTAAAAGTGAGTGATAAGCACTGCAAATATTGGGGCATCTGCACTGTGGCGTTTGGCTGATGTCTCCCACAGAAGCCTGCTTTATCTGCCTGTCGTCAGGCGACCTTGGGGCTGTGCTAAGTCAGCCTACAGCCTCTCCCTGAGTAAATGCATCTTGTCCCTCTTACATTGTAAGAATACCTGTGAACTCTATGCCCCACCTAGGATTATGATTTCTTCATGCCATATGTTTGTGTTGACATAATCCAACTTTGACCAGGTTATTGAATTTGAGTGTAATGCTCTAATCTTTTTATTATTAAATTTGTTGGGGTGACACTGGTTAATAAGATTATACAGGTTTCTATGATACACCATCTGATATTGCACGTGTGCCCACTACCCAAAGTCATATTAGCTTTCGTCACCATGTACTTGACGCCCTTTGCTCTTTACTTCCTCCCACCCCTCACGGTTTCCTCTGGTAACCAATACGCCACGCATGTGAGATAGAAAACTGGAAGCGAAAATGAACAAACACGGAAAACAAACAAAAACGAAATGCCGTAATGTTTAAGTGGATTACTCCCTAATCTTGTCAAAATCATTTGTGTGAATGAAAAGTACTTTATAACTGATCTCTGTGCTCTGTCTTTTTAGTGTTATCAGAATCCGCGTGTAGATCCCTCATCTCCATCCCCAGTCTCTGTTCACGGTTGTGGCATTTTCCCACTTTCAACAAAACACTTGGTACAGAATTTGCTTATTGGACACTTTTGGACAATGGTACGAACCAGGAGGAAATTGTGCAGGGGGAGGAGAAGGCCCTCTATAGAGATGGCCCACAGGTTTATTATACTTTTGTGCTGACTGCTGAATGAAAACAAACTCAACAACTACAGAATGCTTAAGGCCTAAAGATTTCCAGACACTAGAGTTCTATAGAGCACTCAACCCAGACTTGTAATGAGTTTGTCTCTCTTGAGACTTGCGGTGTTATTAAAACTAAGCAGCTCGCTCGCCGAATGTGCTCAGGTGAACAACCTTTTGTCACACGTGCTGCGGGAGGATGATTTCGTGGCATTTCATAGGTGATTTTTAAATGGCAAGTAAATTGGCAATTGATTAGATTTTCAAATGAATGCAGCCACCACAGAAATACTTCGTCGCCTTTAATTAGTATCAACATGATACTTTTGCCGCGAACATCAACATCAGTAGTGGAAAGATTTTTACAAGATCTGTTTTAAGTCGCCAGTGAGCACGGGTTGCTGTGGCTGGTGCCGAGGACACAAAGGTGGGCGCAGAAGGTCACGCTCTGGTGGGGAGGCAGAGGTCAGTCAGAGTCACAGAAGGAAGTGTAAAGGTGTGGGTGTAGCACAGGTTATGAAGGAGCAGGGCCCCAGTGCTGCTTAGGACGGGCATTCTAGAAGCAGACCCAGAGACGGGCATTCAGGTGCCTGAGACTTGCCGGGGGAGTGCTCTCAGGAGAAAGGGCATGTCCAGAGCAGGGGCCCACAGGGAAGGGCGAGGTCTCAGCCGGACTGACCTTCAGCCTGATCCCATGGGGAGCCCTGGATCGTGAGGTGCTCCAGCGTTGTCTGACCTTAAGGCAAGCGGCTGGCCTTTTTCAGTCTTCCTGACCCTGTGCTAGTCAGACATGAACCAGGGTCTTACCTGGGGGGTGGGCACGGCCCTGGGTAGAGGGCTGTCCAGACGGCCAAGGGCAGTTTCCCCAAGCAGGAGACAAGAACGGAGAGAGTGAGTGCGTGGAGGTGTGAGGGGCCCTGGGTGTGGCACCAGTCTCACCCACGGCAGAGCTTACAATACAGTGTTCTTTGTTCACATGCGTGGCCTCCCATGTGACGAAAAAAGCGCCAATGCTCTGAACAGGCTGCCAAGGCCGGTGGAACCTGGGACGCGCTCCGACCTCATCTTATGGACGTCTTCGTGTCTTTGCTCAGTTGTTCAGTGTGATAGCTTACTGTTAACTCCAGTTAACCGTGCCGTGGCTGGATTTTCAGTTATCTTTGCTATTTAAACAGCAATGCACGTTTTGGATGTTATGTCACATCTCAGCAGCCCATGGAGAGGCACCCAGTTTCATTGTCTTATGTTTTTCCGGTGACGGTCTCTAAGTGCTCTAGACTTTTGCTTTGAATTAAAACATGACATATGGCATGGCTTTTCTGGCTCTAGAGAAGTCTTTTTCCCTTTGCCAAACATGATCAGAATTGCCGTCTTCATTTGAAATTGGCTCATGGTTGAAGATAGAAAAAAGAGTCTTTGAAATAAAATTTAAAAAAAAAATTTTTTTTTTTAATTTCACACAAAAGAATTGCTAGATGCTGTAGGCTTTCTTATCTGGGCTGTCTCCTTCCCTGTTGCATCGGCCTTTCCTTCCACGTGTAAATTGGTCTCTTAGCTCTCTGCTGGATGGGCCCTTCTCACAACTGTTTTCAATATTATTATTCTCTTCATTATTTGGGACCTGTTACTTTGTTTTTCCTCCTTGCATCCTTCACCTTTCTGAGTTCTATTTGGGCACTCAGTTTCCATTTTCTAGCACATCAAGGAAGGGTATTGAAATCTGGTTCTTTATCAAAAGAATGCCCTGCCTCCTACCTCACTCACTGCTCGTGCTGTTGGGAGCCCTCTGTTGATAACATTGTGATCCTTTCTTTGAGACGTTTTGAGTCATTTTCATTGTCAGCCCCGCTGCTAGATTTAAAACACTGCCAAGTTCCCGAAGAGACCATTTTATCTGACAAATTTCTTCCAGTTGCGGGAACATATGTTTCTGATAAGACCCATCTAAGGACTAATTTCATGTTGGATGTTAGCTCACAACAGCGGATGGATACGGAGGGTCCGTGGCGCGCTAGCCGGGGTCAGGGCTGGGGGGACTTCCCACCTGCGGGAGGAGCCTGGGGAATCTATGTAGATTAAATAAAACGGAACTGGTTGGGTTGGAGAATGCAAAGATAAACATGGCTTCGAAGCACTTGATATTAGAAAGGGATGTGGACCTGTCAACACATGATCGTAATACACCATGATATGCCTCAATTTCCTTATCTAGAAACTAGGGTCAAGATCTGTCTTCTCAGAGTGTTAAATGAAATGTTGCCAGTAAAGTGCTTAACAGAATGATAGACTTAATATTAGAGCGCTATTTAGTAGAGATATATACAGAACAGGGCAAAAGGAATCGATTCTGCAGAGAGTAGTGGGTGGATACGTTTCCCTAAGAAAACTTAATAGATTCGTGCCTGTGAGTTGAATGAGAGTTTGTGGATCTGCCCTCCATTCATGGGCTGCAGTGACAGCAACACCCATGTCTGTGGGTGGCACTATATAAAAATATATATAAATATATATATACAATTATATATATAATTATATATTATATAATATATATAAATATATATATATTTATGCAGGATGGGAAACTGGACTCCTATAGACAGGTTTGATCCTCTCTCTTGCCTAACATTTTTGTTAGTAGAATTACCAGTTTCATTGCCAAAGGAAATTATCAAAGGAACCACTTACAACTGCAGTTAAACATTATTTACAAATACTCAATGGCCTTGATTGTGTTAAACAACAATAATTGCTGAGCATTGTGTTTCAGAAGCCCAGGGCCTGCCAAGTCTCTTGGAATGACACAAAATATTCTCGTAACAAATTTAGTCATTTCAACATCATAAAATATCTACTAGGGAAAAGTAACCAGTAAATGTTATTACTCTGAAAACATATTTTAAAAGAGGGGCCTCTTTTTAGTGTCTGCTTTATAGTCGTGTTTTTTTCTAGCTGTTGCCTGAATCATGATCCTAATTACTAGGCCTTGTTTCCCCTGAAAATGGAATCTTAGAAACACTTGCTGGTTTTTGAGGCAAAAATATATTATGGTGCATTGGCAAAAACTCCTCCAGGATTGTTTACCCAGTAATGTCATCAAACTCATAGATAAGAAGATATTTCAGCTTCATTTCCGATACGTTTGAATTGTCTAGAATAATATGGAAAAGCATTTATTGTGATGATGAATGGGTATTAAGTGTTTAACCAAAGCTTAGAAATGTTTAAAACCTAAGGCAATGATAGACACTTATTTCTTCAGAAATCTTTTTGAAATTTCACTTTCGATGAGGCTTAATCCATAACCAAATACCACTGCTAAATATAAACCTGAAATACAGGTTTCTGATGTTTGAAAAGGTGGGCCTCGCTGACCTTCCGGCCTTTGTGGGATCCAGGTGCTGTTAACCCCTGCCAGTGCCTGTGCTGTGTATGCGGCCCTGGATTGGATGCCCACAGGAAAACGTGAAATTGTACTGTAACAGAGAAAAAAAAATCGAAAACCAAACCAAACCAAGGGCGACATGAGTTTCCTTAGGATATCACGTATATGTCTGTACGTTCATAGCAGTTTGCTGTATACCATGATTTTTAACCCTAAAACATGAGTAGTGGGAGTTGCTGATTATAAATATTCTCCATCACAGATTATCCAGTTGTGACTGTGATGCTAGCCTATTTCGACCCTACTGGTTTCAGTTCCTAAAGCCTCTCCGGCTACATCACATCGCCCTGAAGTGTGCCCTGCTCTCCTTATTTATTTAACAATAGCGGGTAGCCTGCCACTGGGCCCTGTGGGAGGGCTGGGCACACAGTGATGTGTCACCCACACAAGGCCCTGCCCTCCTGGGGCTCCAGTGGGAGGAACAGTTCACAAGTAAACAAATGAGTAGATAGGTAGCCATGACTTGCACACTGTGACAAGGGCCGGGGGACAAAAAGAAATAAAGCTCTAAGTAGACGCGGATAGGAATGCTTTCTGTACAAAGCACGGGAAAACACGAACCTTTCTGTCGCCTGATTACCCAACATAAGCACCAAATGAGATATTTGATTTAGAATTACATTCCAGGAAATGTTCCCCGTTGTTAGGAAATGGTGAACTTCCTTCTTTGTGAAACTGAAAATTCTATAATATACCCTCCCTTTTTCCTTCTTTGCTGTGGTTTTAAGGAAGCATGGGGAAAACTTTTATGCCCAGTGAAAGCGTTAGGGTCTCCCTTCTGGTCAGTATGTTTGTGGAGCACATGAGCTAATCACCCTTGGCCCTTGCACCCCCATCCCAAAGATGTGCTTGTGCAATAGCAGGTGGGTCCGGGGCAGCCCACGGGCAGCCTAGACAGACAGGGAAACGGCTATTCAGACCAGAGCAGAGATGTTTGAAGGGGAGTTTTTAAAACAAGTTTTTCAGCATGATGTGCCATATGATGCATACCTCCATTTCTACACGGAAATCGGTGAAATCAACATGACTCTCCAGTGTCTGGTGGGAATTGGATTTATGTTTGGGGGATGGATCCATGCGTTGAGGCTGGCCTGACACTGGCTATAGACTTGGAGCAGATATCCCAAAGGGGCTAGCCTCATTTGGGTTACCTTTGGCTCCTGATTTTTAAAAAATCTCTTTTCTTTTCCGATTTTACTGTATTTACACATTTATAAATAAGAACATTGGTGACAACTACAAACAAACCTCTCTCTCTCTCTCTCTCTCTCTCTCTCTCTCTCTCTCTGTCTCAACTGTCCTGAGAACCTGGATTGAAATTCTTGCTCTGATACCTACCAGCAACACCCCTGGACAAAATGCTTCATCATGGGAGCTGCAGTGCCCTTCCCAGGTCCCCTGCATCAGTCCAGGGAAGGCGTGGCCCAGTGTCTCTAGGTCTTGGCTGCTGATGGCTCCCAGCTGCTCCCAGCTCAGGAGAATTTTTCTCCCTAGAGATTACACCCTCTTTGGGTCAGGAGTGGAGTGGCTTCCCACAAACAGGACCGACTAATAGAAGGGTACGAGAGGCTACCCTCTTCTCCCAGAGTAGGACCAGCTCTCAGCCCAACCCATGCTCCGCAGCTCCCCATAGGCTCAGACTGAAGCGGACTCCAGCTGAGACCACATCTCTGCTTGCCTGTTTCGTCTTTCCTGTTGTGTTTCTTTTTCTTCCCTTATTTCAATAGCACTCCTACAATAAATCTTGTACACAAGAATCCCTTGTGTACAAGGGACTGTACACAATCCCTTGGGCTCCGCTGTCTCTGTTGCTCACTGTCCCCTAAGTACCTGCCCTCTAACTGTTCCTCCAGCACAGCAGGCTTTCTTATCTGTAAAGTGAAGATAGACTTAAAGCCAGGCATTCAAGAGCTAGCATTAGCTGTCGTCATGTTGTTAGGCCACATCCCACGACTGAAGAAATGTTGAAAAGCTGAACCCTTCCTGAAAGATTGCAGAGTGTCTTGTTATTCATTCCGATTGTTCTAGTCATCATGGCCCAATAGGTGACACACAGTCCAATTGCTGAGTGAGAGCCTTTTGTTTCTCATTTCTAAGTGCAGGGCTGCCCTCTAGTGGACTCTGAGTAGATGTTCATCGAGAATAATAGGCTATGAAATAGAACATAAATCTTGCAGCCGCCTAGCAAACTGGGAAGATTAGTCTGTCTAAGCATCAGTCTCAGCAAGCTTCTAGCCGCCTCTGTAGAAAAACTCCTACAATCAGTTAGAACATGTGTCCCGGTTCCCCTGAGGCCTGGGTTTAGAACCAGAAGGAGGCTTTGAGAGAGCTCGGCTCCAACTTCTCATTCCCAGAGGAGAAACTCAAACTTCAGAGAGGTGAAGGTAAATGAGGAAAACTGAATTCTAACTGTGGCTTGGCCCTGGCTTTCAATTCAGACAATTTTTGGGTGATGTGCTACTACTGTCCATGCGGACGTGAATTCTTTCTCTATAAATAATTTTCATTTGTTTAGTCACATTTATTATTCATTATTTTCATTACCTTCCCACTTCCCTCCGTGTTGCTCACTTTCCCCTGGCCACCTGTCCTCTAACATCAGCGGCCTCCAACCTTTTCGGCAGCAGGGACTGGTTTCGTGGGAGACAATTTTTCCACAGACCAGGGCGGGGGCTTGGTTTCACGATGATTCAAGTGCATTACATTCAAGCTCATCTCCTGCTGCGCAGCCCGGTTCCTAACAGGCACAGAACTGGACCAGTCTGGGGCCCAGGGGTTGGGGACCCCTGCTCTGACTGTTTCTCCAGCATGATAGGCAAGCTTCCCGCTCCAGGGCATTTGCACCGGCTGCTTCCTCTGCCTGACACGCTCTTCCCTGCAGTGCCTTCAAGTCTTCACTCAGATATTACCTATTCGTTCTGACCGCCCTACTTAGCATTGCAAGCTCCCACCACCAGGTCTCCCCTTACCCTGCTCTACTTTTTCTTTTTTTCATAGTACTTACCGCATATTATACTACGTAACTTATTTTTTTTCGTTATGTAATAAAGGTAAGTGCCCTGAGAGCAGAGATTTTGTCTCTTTCGTTCACCGACCTAGTCCATGTGTCAGTGCATAGTGCACAGCAGGAACTGAATAAGTATGCACTGAATTAAGTAACCTTCCAAAATGAATTCACTGTCTAACAGAAGGGCCACTCCCTCTGTGAAGGCTCAGAGAGGCTGAACAAACTCCCTGCGCCCCGTGAAAGACCAGGCCACTGCTGCCTGAGGTCTGCCTAACACCCGGTGTTACCGTCATGATTAGCCTAAGAGACCAGTCTCAAGGGGAGGCTATAATGAGCACCCCTTATCCCCGGGGCCCTTGGCGGCCTCCAGGACCCATCCCATCAAGCCTCTTACCCTCCCTGCAGCCCTCATGCCCACAAGGCCAAGGCTCCTCTACCCCAGGACTCTGTCCCCATGCAGCATAGTACAACCTCGAATCTAGTGTCACCTCCACCACCTCAGCTCCCCAGGCCCTTCTACTCTCCCTCTGCACCTCGTGACTACCAGAGCAGAGGCCTCCTGTCCTCTGCCTTCCTCTGAGAGCTACCAAGGCTGTTTGGCCCTGAGGCATGACTCTGCCCCAGCGAGACCACTGCCCCAAAGCTTTTACCCGCTTGTAACTTTGGACCTACTCGAGACCAGAACCTCGGGTCCATTGAAGCACTTGCTCTCTGAATGCACTACCCATCCCCCATCCTTATTGTGGCCATCGGTCAGCCTTGGAGGCAGTCCCCCTCATCCTCAGTACATTTTATTACCTGGAACATTATCTTAGGCTTGCCCACTTCCTTTGACGCATCCCTGTAGAGACCCATCCAGCATCTTAGTCTCTCAGTTCTTTGCTTTCCATTAATCTTTGCTTCCACGGCCCGTCTCTAGTCCTTGTCATCCTCAACAGGACCCAGCCTCTGAATTCTTGACCTCAGCGTCCCACTCCCTGACCACCATTTCCTTTCAGTGGCCCCACTCCAATAATTTTCTGTTTCTGGGATCCAGTGACCTCCACTCGTCCATTGTCGAGATGCTCTCTTGTCCTAATGTCATCCATCCTTTGCTTGGACTCCATCAGCATGTTGGTTCTTTTGGGTTCACCTTCAGCCTTTTTGCCTCTGCTCCTTTAGCCACACCTAGCTGCGGTGAACCTCCAGTCGCCCCCGACCCTGAGCAGCTGCGTGTGGATGGAGGGAATATACCACCATGCTGACTGCTTCTACTTCAGGTTTATGACTGCAAGGGTCAGAGAGCCTTGGGCCCTGGCTGCCAAGCCTAAATCATCCCCCTGCTCAACCTCCACTCCCCGAGATGGCAGTCATTCACACCTGGTGCTGTGTCCCCACTCTGCCACCTCCTCACTCCCGGCCAATTGGGTCTCTTTGTTTTTGTGTAATTAATTTTATTATTTTGAACTGAGAATGAAGTTGCATGTTTTATTAACAGAGGAACCCCATCGTCCCAGGCACGGTAGCTTATTAATAACAATGAACCAGTCACTGGAATTTCAATTCGGCTTAACTTGGCCCTTAAGAAAAAGTCAGCCAGCCACGACTCAATTTTTCTCCTTCCCCTAAGTTTTTTATTGAAAAGTTAAGGTTTCAGTTATGTTAGCCTAATCTTTGTCCCCTTTGAAGATGAGCAACTTCTGTTTTAAAGAGCGTAGGGCCTGCTCTCTATTGAAAGCTAAACACTATTAACATTTGGTGTTTACTGTTATAAGGGTTTTTAAATAAATTTTTATTTTTTATTTTTTAATTTTATTTTTATTTACAATTGACATTCGATTTCATTTTATATTAATTTCAGGTACACAGCATAGTGGTTAGACTATCATGTATTTTCCATGCTCCCCTCAATATTTCAAGTACCCACCTGGCACCATACTTAGTTAATGTAGTATAATTGACTGTATTCCTTATGCTGCACTTTACATTCTCATGATTATTTTATAACTACCAATTTGTACATCTCAGTCCCTTCACCTTTTTCGCCCAGCCCCCAACACCCCTTCCATCCGACGACTGTTAGTCTGTTCCCTGTATCTGTGAGCCTGTTTCTGTTTCGTGTGTTGGTTGATTTTGTTTGCTCTTTAAGATTTCACGTACAAGCGAAATCATACGGTATTTATCTTTCTTTGTCTGACTTACTTGACTTAGCACAATGTACAAGGGCTTTTAATTAAATATTTTCTTAATTCAGCAAGGAAACAAAAGCAATTGGAAGCAAACTACCTCATCTTCCTGCCATGAGCCTGCTCAGGGCTCCCCCTAGAGCCGGAGCCTAGACAGCACCGGGCCTGGCGTCGTGGGCGGGGCAGGTCGCTGCCCTTTGGGTCAGAAGATATTTTTTACTCTGGGCTCACCCCTCTTAGCCTTGAAAGACGGTCAGCCTTCCTGTTACTGTCTTTAACATGCTTTCAATTTAATAATGACATCATTTTTAATTATGTGTCTGTACCTGGCTGCTTTTAATTTTCCCATTAAATGGTCATAACTTAATTCCTTAAAGGGTAGCTAAGTATAGCTTGAAGTACCAACATTTCTTTTATAACTCAAAAGTATAAACACTTTTTTCATGGGTTTCTAACTTAAAGTATAAATTTAAATAATAACTTATAAACATGTCTTTACAAACATAGGGGAGTTCCAAAGACACAGAACTTACGAATGGAAAAAGAGCTTACAAATGTAAACTTATAACTGTTATACATAAATATAAACTGCCTGTGCTTCAGTCTGCAATCTCGTCACCCATAAAGACAATTCTGAGTGTTTCCAAGTGACTCGCCATTGACGTTTCTTTACAGCGGCACAACTAGGAGGAGTAGAGAGGTTGTGATTGAAGAGGCAGCTGCTCTGTCCGGGAAAGGCTTCTTCCTTCCCACAGCACAACTGACTCGCGTCTTAAGTTCCAAAGCCAGACTGTCCAGCAAGAAACCCGTACATGTAGACTGCTGCCGAAGTCACTTCAGTCTGCATGGAGCTGGCACCTGGCCATGTCACGGGAAGATATACACTGTGTCTCTACATAGACATCTAGAAGGTTCTTGAAAGACTTGAATTTGATGACCTGTTTCTTTTTTCTTCCTTCCCTAATTTTTTTTTTTTGTGTGTGAGTCTTAATCTTATGAGATAGAAGCCAGACTGTAAACCAGCGAAGCTGATGAGGTTGGAGTTAAGTCCCGCCCCCAGCTCCCCCTTTCCCCTTGTGGCTGGCCTGGGCAGCCCCCACCTGCGACGTCTAGAATCCTGCAAGGCTTCACAGATGAAAATCACACACACTTGTTCATTTTTCCTAATGATACTCTAAGATTAGAAACACGGCAGGTGACCTTCTCCTTTCTCCTACCCTGGATCTGAATATCTGGAAAACGTTGGAAGCTTCTGCATTTCAGTTTTAATTTTCATAAACCCCTTTAGGAGTGTTTCCCAGAATGTGGTGTGTGGACCAGATGAACGGGGGTGGCACAGAACTAAACATGTTTTTATGTTAACAGTTATGTTTTTGTTTTAATACATATTAGGAAAAAATTTAACAAATAAGCCTGGTATTTCATGGATGTAAATGCTTAGAATTAGTCAGAATGATATTTAATATTTTTAAGTGAGAGGTTTAAAAGAGAAATACTAAGTAAATAGTAACAAAATTCATTTATATATTAGGAAAAATTTTTGAGATTGCCTACAGACTCACAATGAGAGAGGGATGCGTTCAATGGGTAGAGGCCATCAGACTGTTTCTTAAATGGCAAAGGATGTGGAAACTTCTGGACACAAGTCCATAAAACAAGAGACAACTCAGGGTAATCCCAGTCGGAGAGATTTCTTCTCAGGCACTGAGGTCTCCCCCACTGGAGGGCAGAGCCGCCAGAGATACGATCCACGCACCGTGGGGATTATCGCACTGTTCTCATGGGGCTTCGTCTCCTGAAGAAGTGGTGGAACCATTCAGCCTCTCACTTTCAGACTTAGAGCATAACCACATAACTGCAACTGAATTCCTTCAGTCACGCGCTCTGCAGACACCACAGAGCACCTCTGTGCGGGGCGCCGGCCAGGTGCCGGGACTGGAGGAGGGAGGAGGCCGCCCATCATCACAAGGTTTTACGCCTGTAAGTGACTTATCACATTAGCTCTTCTGAAATAACATTCCGCTGTCTTGATGACAGGATTGCCCAGAGAAGAGGTGACGGCAATAAGACATGATGGTGGCTTGGACCAGCCTGGGGAGAAATGAGCAGATTCAAGAAGTATTTCAGGGGAGATCCAATAGGCTGTGGCGACTGATAGCACACTGTGGATGAGAGGAAGAGAGGAGTCGGGGGGAACGCTGGGCGTTTGGCTTTGGAGGCCCGGTGGAAGGTAATGCCCATCCCCAGAGCTCACACAGCACAGTGTGGAGCTGTAGCATCATGTTCTCCAGGAAGACTGCAGTTCGTGGCTTGTGTGTCAGTCCCTTCTCAAGGGTACAGGAGTGCCTTATTCTTCTGACACGGGACCAAGCATGTGAAAGGCCCTTGATCAGTGTTGACTAAAGGACTCGCTGAGAACTTGGGGATTAAGAATGCCCGGGTGGTTGACTTATGGGGTAATGCAGTCTCCTCTGCCTCATTTTAAATTTTACTCTGAATAAATTATTTTGAAACTGGACCCCAGTATTAGCTTACCACTATAAAGACCTACATGTAAACTCAACAGAAGCTCTAGCCTTTGGCCTCAGACACATAAGAATGTGCTTAGTGACAGGCAGAGCTGAGACCAGGCAGGCCGCCTTGAGGTGCCCGGATAATAGAGAATAAAACCAATCAGAGCTGTATATTAAAGCCAATCAATAGCCATATATATAGAAAAAATCTATATCCATATGCATGTCTAGGTTCATATCAATATCTATATCCATAGACAGATAATTTATTTTAATAGTACTATGAAGCTAAATTCTGGAAATTCTGAGAAAATGTAGACTCAATTTTCCCATCAATCAATGTAAGTTATTTACTTATGGGAATGTTAGGTGATTTATAGTCATGTTAGGAGGCAAGTGGCATTTTAAAGCTGAAGAATATGCAAGAAGTGTAGAGTCAGGAAGAGGACAATAAACAGGAACAAAGCAGAGAAAGTGAGCAAGAAACAGTGACGAAGTCAATGGCCCAGGACAACCTATTAGGATATAAGATAAGCCCGCAGCCTGCAGCAGCCCTCGGGCCGGCTCTGTGTGGGGACTGGTGACCTCTTTCTCACTGGCAACCCATGCGGCAGCCCCAAGAAATTTACAGAGAACGGGGGTGTCCAAGTGAGCGTGGGACCAGAAAAGAGAAAACAAACTCACGAATGAGACCTCCTTTGTGAATCGGCATAAACTGGGTGGCAAAGACCTGCTTGTCTATGGGTTGAGTCTCTTGACACAGAATTTCATTGGTTCAGAACAACTTTAGTGCTGGAGACCAGAGTTGGGAAATGGGCCTGCTTCAGACACAGGAAACTTAACAGGCTGGAAAGGACATACCTACAGTGACAGCTCTGGATGATGGGTTGTAGAGAAGGCAATGGACTGGCTTTCTTTTCTGCACTTTTTCACCATTTCAACAAGTTTTGGAGATTCTATACTTTAGTGGCTAGCTCTGTATAGACTATAGAACGATTTTCAACTGTGTGCTGCAAGATATTTTATTTATTTTTTAAAATTTATTTTATTTTTAGACAGAGGGGAAGGGAGGGGGAAAGAGAGGGAAAGAAACATCAGTGTGTAGTTACCTCTTGTGTACCCCCTACTGGGGGCCTGGCCTGCAACCCAGGCATGTGCCCTGACTGGAGAATCAAACCGGCGACCGGCGACCGGCGACCGGCGACCCTTTGGTTCGTAGGCTGATGCTCAATCCACTGAGCTACACCAGCCGGGGCTGCAAGATTTTTTAAAACATACAATAACTGACTATTTAGTGGGGGACACTGACTTCTTTTCCCTGAGATTGTCAAATAAACAAATGACAACAGCCACACAACAATAGCCATCCAGTGTGAATACATCAAAATGATACCTTTTTTTTTTTGTCAGATTGGCAAGAAATATGTTCTTTGGTGTGCTGCAGAATTTTAGTGTTTAGATTATATGGACCGTGAGATGAAAACGGTTGAAAATCACTGCTACAGAACATATAAAGGGTTCTATAGCTCTTTCTTCTCAGGTCCTTTGGGGCTCTGGGTGTGAAGGACGATGCCACCCCAACCAGGTCAGGTCCGCGTTTACTTAGTATCAGGGTCACTGTATTCTTGCTTCTTTTTCTGAAAAGCGTACATCCTGACCTCCGGATGCATGCTATACTTCATGCTGTTTTCCTGACCCCAAAACGAAGGCTTTGAGAGTTTTATAGGTGAATAATTTTCTCAGGGCCAGGTAAGTGCTTCATGGTCAGCCCAAGTCCAACTGTGAAGCTTATGAACTTCCTGCTGTGCCCATCCGCCTCCTTCCTATCTGCTATGTAAAAATATCCAGACAATTTTAGAGACTTTATCACTCTCCTGGAGCCCTGCTCTTGAAACCCCTAGGTGTCCATAAACATGTTTAAGGCCAGTGAATTTTGGTGTATGTATGTCTGACTCCGAGTCCCTAAACTTTCTGCTATAAAAAGACATTGTGATGTCTTCTCTTCCAAACAACTTTTAAAGGATTGGCTTTTTTTTGTTTGTTTGTTCGTTTGATTTTTTTACCTTTACCTGAGTGAGTCAAAGGAACCAGAGAAATACTAGCGAGAGTGCATTTGATAGAACTCAGAGCCACAGAGCAGAAACTTTGCCTGAAAGGAATCTGTGATGCCCAAGAAGGGCTTCCACACTCCACCACGAGGCTGGGACAGCATGAACAGCACTGTGTTGGGGGGCCGCATTCCACAGTGGTCCACTGAAGCTGGCCCACTCCATGACAAGCCCACTCCAGGCCATTCACATCCTGCTCCTTCCTCATCCCCCATGTTACGTGTGCCTGTGGCCATCCGCTCCTGTGTACTGCAGGCTCCCGTTTTATTAATCCACACCTGTGACCCACGGCACCTGACACAGTGTTACGGGAAAGTCAGCGCTAAGTCAATGTTTGTTAAATGCATGAAGTAACACATGTCCACGTTCGGACCTAGTTTTACCATCAGGTGTGGTTTCTATAATCGAGTTCATTATCTGGCTTTATTGGCCATTAAACTCTCTCTTTGTTAATTGCTCCAACGTAAAATAGATGAACAAAATTAATAAGCCACGACAAGCATGGTTTTCAAGATGATACAGATGAGAGTATTAAAACGTGGAAAATAGACTTCATAGATGGGTGATCTGAACAAATGTGATTTGATTCCATTGGCATCAAAATGAAATAGCCAGTACTGGGAACATTGGCAGCGTTGCCCCCCCCACTGTTAAGGGCCCACCTTTTAGTATGCCTGTTGCCCCAGATACATGTCATGCGCATCTTTGAGTATCTTGTCTGTATTTCGCAGCACAGTGTAATATATAACATGCAGTACTTTGCAAATCTCCTTTGTAACTAAGTCTATGGTGGTGAAACAGACATTAAAATATACTAAAATATAATGCACATACACACATATGTCATTAGAAATTGTGAAAGGTCTACGAAGGAGAAAACCAAGGTGGGTGCTGTGAGAGAGAATCACCGGGGGACTTAATTTACTCTGAAGGATTAGAGAAGGCCTTTCGTGGAGAAATGGAGGAGGGCGAATGGACTTAGGATAAGCTTTCTTTTCTTTTTTTAAAATTTTATTTAAATGTTATTATATTTTTTCTATTACCATTTAGTTCCCTTATACCCTCCCAGCAATCACCACACTATTGTACATGTCCATGAGTCCGTTTTCCTCTTTTGCTCAATCCCTCTACCGCCTACCTCCCAACCCCCAACTAGCTGTCATCTGTTCTCCATCTCTGAGCCTGTCTGTTTTGCTTGTTAGTTCAGTTCATTAGATTCCACATATGAATGAAATCATGTGGTATTTATCTTTCTCTGCCTGGCTTACTTCACTTAGCATAATGTTCTCCAGGTCCCTCCGTACTGTTGTAAAATTTTCTTCTTTTTGACAGCTGAGTAGAATTCCTTTGTGTAAATGTTCCATAATTGTTTTATTCATTCGTCTGTTGATGGACACTTGGGCTGCTTCCGTATCTTGGTGATTATAAATAACGCTGCAATGAACATAGGGGTGCTTATGTTAGGATGAGCTTTAAAGAGAGAGCGCATAGGCAAACCTCAAAGAAGGAAGAACACGGCATTTTCAGAGAACAAGAAGAAACTGAACAGGCTGTGTGATTAGAGCATCGTAAGAGAAGGGGGTGAGTTTGGAGGCCAACAGGCCATGTGGGCTCCTGTTATATCTTGAGAAAAACTGGAATCTGTGAAAGCATGTGAAACAAGTGGGCGACCCAGATCTTCATACTCAAAAGGTCTTTCTTGCTGTGGTTTAGAGAAGAGATTAGGGAAGAAGAAGAAGTGTCCTCAGTTTAGAAAGAGGCTGTTTCCCTGGTCTCAGGAGAGATGAGGCCAGGTCGGACGTGGGGGCAGGGGTGGGTAAAGCAAAGACAGAGACGAGTCAATGAATGCCAGAGATTTTATATACAGAAGATATAATGTGTAGACCCTGGATTGACTGTGACATACAAGGAGAGACAAGACCAGGAAAATGTGCTGTGTCTGGCTTTAGCGGTTAGGTGGCTGGAGGGTTTATTCACTGAGCCCAGGAAGCTCGGGGGAGGAACAGTTTTTCAGGGACTGATCAAAACTGGTGTTTGCAGTCCCGTGAGTCAGGAAACAAAACTCATAAAACTCAAGTGATTCTGTAGATTGAGTTCACAGAGCTTTTCTGGTCCCCAAAGACTTTCCTTCCTGGATGTTTTATTCCATTTAATTTAGCGTCTCTGAAATATCAGTAGAGGCCGGTCAGTTGCTGAGGCTGTTCTTACAGTGTTTACAGGTGTCAGAGCCGCTGCCGACTTAGCTCTTCTGCTCCAAATCTGAAGGACTGGAAAACAGCATCTTCGCGCCTTAAGACAAAAACCCTCTCCTGTCTCCCTGTAAACATTTACCCAGCAAGGTGGACCCACGTAATGTTTTACCTCATAGATTTAGTAGCTGGCCTGATGCAGCCTCCCTCCTTTAAATACGAGATTCAGGCTTCCTTTGTTACCCAGAGCTCATGCCGCAGATCAGCGTCAGAGGCTGCTGCGCAGAGCCGTGAGGCCTGCTCTGCTGCTGGCTGGCGTGGAGCCCGCTCAGGGCGTCCGAAAGCTAAAGCTGCAAGCACTCTTTGAATGGTCATGGGAAGGTGTTTACGACATGTGCTCGTTAAGTGAAAAGTGAGGTTATAAAACCATATGCAGATATCTAGTTCCAATAGAAGGGCGGGATGAGCTAGTGTGATCCTTCTTTGTACTAAAAATACATAAAATACTAATAAAATATAAGGTTTAATATAAGAAGGAGAAAATATTTGCAATCATAAAACCGAGAAGGGACTCGTATCCTGAATACGTATGAACCTTCCAGAACAACACTAAAAAGACAAATAATCTACTTGAAAATGGGTGAAAGATTTGAATTGATTTTTCTTCAAAGAAGACGTATAAATGGTCAACAAGTACATGAAAAGATGCTGCGCATTATTTGTCATTAGGGAAATGCAAATCAAAACCACAAGTAGATACCGCCTCACGCCCGCCCTGGTGCAGCCGTAATAGGAAAGTCAGGCAATAGCAAGTGTTGGTGAGGATGCAGATAAGTCAGAACCCTCACGTTCCAAAGGGCGCAGCCTCTTGGAAAGGAGTCTGGCAATTTCTTAAGTAATTAAACACAGCATTACCATACGGCCCAGGGGCTTCACTCCTGGAATTGAAAAGGTACAGCCACACAAAAACTGGCACACAAATGTTCTTAGCAGCATTATTCCTAATAGCCAAAAAGCAGAAACTACCCAGGTGTCCATCAGTTGAGGACTGGACAAATGAAAGATGGTATATCCTTAAATGGAGTATTATTTGGCAGCAAAAAGGACTGCGGTACTGGCCCATGCTCCAACATGCATGAGCCTTGAACACTTGCAAAGGAAGAAGCCAAACACTACAGGCCACATATGGGACAATTCCTTTTCTGTTATTATATGTCCGGAATAAGCAAAGTCCTAGAACCGGAAAGTAGATTGGTAGTTGGCAGGGACTGAGGGGGGCTGGCAGTGGGGACTGACTGCGTCATTGTGGGCTTTCTTTTTGGGTGGATGAAAGTGTCCTGGAATCAGACAGTGGTAGTGCTCAACAGAACTTTGTGAATATTTTTAAAAATATTGAATTGTACAATTTAAAGAGTAAATGTTGTGAATTATTTGTCTTTTTTTTTTTTTTTTTTTAAGTCAGGGAAAAGTAGGAATGGGAAATTCCCAGCGGGTAGAAGTGAAGAGAGAATTTGAAACTGGAGTGATCGGCCTGGTCAAACGGGGAAGCCAGGGGCTGTGGGTCCTGCCGGCAGGTGGCCGCAGCGTTCGCCTGGGCCCGGAGGCGAGCACTGTGGGCAGGAGATGCAGCCTAGATGCAGGCGAAGCAGCTGAAAATGAGATGCCTGCATGAAGTTCGGGGTAAAAAGCTTAGGCCCGAACAAGCAATGTTTAGAAAGAAAAGGGGAACATAACTACAAATGTAGCAGGGGCCTTAAATCGTAAGGGAAATCTGCGAACCACTTGATGCCTACACACTGGAAAATCTAAACAAAAAAGACAGTTTTCTAGGCTTCAAAATTAAAACAGCATCTATAATATCATCCCACTTTAAAATAGGAGGAAGTTGCGGGGAGAGACAGAGAGAGAGAGAGAGGGAGAGGAGAGGATGGATACATAAATAACTCAGAATAGCAGGATATGGGTAATTCTAACATTTTTCCTTTTGCTTTCCTGGGTCCGATTAATTGCCTAATGTGTCAGGCAGGGAAGACTCCTATCTATGCAGCCATTGTTTACCATTTAGGTTGCATTTTGAGAATGTTCCTCTGGTCAGCGGACCAGAAAAAAAGGAGTTGTCTTTTATCCAACCCTGAATCACCACTGCTTAGGATTTGCCCCTCCCCCAGCGACTCTTTATTGACTCACATTGATCTGAGAGCTTTTAAAACCCCTGGGTGCTTCCGTCTCCAGAGACGTTAAATGGGGCCGGCGCTGCATCGGTCATATTCCCAGCAGGGCCGTTGTGAGGATTAATGATTTAACACAATAACATCATAACACGATCTCCTGCTCCTTTGAAAAGGCATTAGTTAATTAAGTTAAAAGGTTTTATTTTTCGAGGACATGCTTAGTTTTATAATAATAAAATGTACCCCAGTCTGGTGGTTGAAATAGAGGTAGTAAGGCTCTCATGCTTTCTCCTGGAAAATGTGACATCCGGAAGCACACGAAATTAATCCAGCAGGGGGGCTCCTCTCTGGATGCCATGTCAAGCAGTTGCTCCGTGTGAGCTTTATTGTTGTACAGGAAGACCCCCCGTGTGGCTCGGCCTGGGGAAGGACTGGGGCGGGAATGCCCTGGGGAGAGAGCCCCCTGGTCTGACCTGGTCTGCTCTTTCCTCCCCACCCCCTGTCCCAGCGAGATGAAGCAGAAGCTGGATGAGGAGGGCAGCAAGTGCAGCATCCTCTCCAAGCACCCGAAGTTCGTGGACCACTGCTGCATGCGCTGCTGCTCGCCCTTCACCTTCCTCGTCAACAGCAAGCGCCGCTGTGGGGACTGTGCGTTCAACGTCTGCAGGAGCTGCTGCTCCTACCAGAAGCGCGAGAAGGTGTGGATCTGCCGCGTCTGCCAGCAGGCCAGGTGAGTGGCTGCGTGTGTCCCCGGTGCCTCGACTGGGGCTGCCCGCCGCCTTCTAACCAGGTAAGACCAGCAGCGACCGAGCAGCGTGCAGCACTGAGTGCAGGGAAGGGGCTACCCAGGTGAGGCGCTGCTAAGGGTGCTGTGAGAGCATCACAGAGAGGACGAGGAGGGTCACATTTCTCGTCTGGTCTCATCTTCCCATGCAGTCACTCTACAAGTGTGTGCGCGAGTCTTGGGGATTGCGCTGGAGGCAGGAACTGTGATGGTGAGTGAGGCAGGTTGCTTCCGGGGGGTGACTGGATGCATGAAAGTCGTGACAGTATGCCCAGCCCGTTGGGGGAGCACTTGGCTCAAATACCTGCTGTGGCACCACTGGGCTGCCGACCCCGTGGTGGATACTTCAAGGACAGGGACTGTCCCTGTCTTATTGAACTCCCTGTGTAGCACGTACATAGCCTGACGTGTAAAAGGCACACAAGCCTCTGTGGGCTGAGTAATAGACCCAGACAGTGTTCAACAGCCGGAAAACGCAGGGTTCAAGTGAGGTTTCAGGGATTTTAAAGGGAAAGGGACCTAGAGAGTTTTGGGGTGCCTTAAAGAGGTTTTGTAAGAGGGGATCCCAGGTGGAACTCAGGAGGAATCGCAGAGCATTCTGGGACAACCTGTGGCGTGGGTGAAAAAGACAGGTCGCCCAAGGTGCGTCGAAGGGCTGGAACAGACGACTCCTGTGGCGGTCAGTTTATGTGAAGAATTTGGGTTTGATCCTCAAGGGGTGGTTGTGAAATCATAGAAAACAGCAATTGAAAATCATTGAAGGAACAGTTAGGAGAATATGCTGTCCTTTACTGTCTTTCAAAATACTCACCCAGACACAGAAGAAAACAACAGTATCTATACAATCTTTGTTTTTTTAAATTTTTCTCTGTTTCTCTTCTCCATGGATCAGATAAATGTCCAAATTTACTAAACGAGTAATAGCGGTGAAGCACACAGTTGCAGGCTCTCAACCCCACATCTAGCCTGAATTGCGTGTGTGAGTTTAATATCAGTTGCGATTAAAGGACACACTGCTGTCATCAAACAGCAGTAATAGTAAGTGACTAGTATGACTAGTTCACTGCCTTGAGATCACATTTATATGCTTATAAATGGAAGAACATTGCCTCAAAAGCCAGGCTTCTGATTCCAGTCCTGGGCTATTTTATTTATACTAGATCGTCTCAAGGGGTAGCCAGACATTGACAAATAAGTTGTAAAAAGGGCAGCAAATGACTCCTAAGGCTACATTTTAAATTTTCATTTCACATTCCTAGGCACTTCATCAGGAGGCAGGAGGCTTAGGTAGTCCCACGTAACTTACTCTTGCGTCATTTCAGTGAAAGCTTGCCGTGACAGTTCCCCTAGTATCAGAAGTAGGACATCAGAAAATGAGGGACCACTCATAGGAGGACACCTGGAAAGACATCCAAAAAAACGAATGTACATTTGTTCCAATTTCTATAAGAAAAGGGGGGGATTATTGAGAAGCCTTCCAACTTCAATGTGTCTAGCATAGATAGAGCACACCCAAAAATGTTTAAATCAGAACTGGCAGAAAACAGTTGCTGAGCGGAAGTTGGGAATTTTGCTGTTTTAATCTTGAATGATGTCTTGTGGGGGCATCTCAGGAGTCTTGGGATTGGTGTTGTCTGAAGTCAAAAGGGATGGAAAAGTTGAGCTCATTTCTGGTTTTTCCATGTTATTGAAGTTCATCCTAGGAACCTCTCCAGGAAAGAAATTCATGGTACATATGGCAGGTTTTTGCTTCTTGAAATTTCTCTTGAAGTTGATAGAGAAGTATGTCCAGGTCAGGGTACCTCAGGTGTATGGATTGTGGCCTGACAGTCTTTTATATATTATAGAGTGCCTCAGAAGAGTCTATTTTATGATAAGCCCCCAGCATTACACAAGACACAGCAAAATTCATCATGTGAAGCATTTAAGGCATATTTATTGCATTTATTATTATTTGATGAATTTATTATGGAATGAATGATGGATTCCTTACTTCGGAAGTTATGTAGCCAATGGGATATTACTGAATCATTACCTTTGTCATTTTTTATTATACATAAATTTATGTTCTTGAAAACTTACTATACATATTCATTCAAACATTATAAATAAGAACATATAGTAGCTGCATTTTAAGGTCTTCTACAGGAAACAAAACTTTCAGAGTAAGCACAGCCCATACACATCAGCTGTTATCATTTGGGGTGGAATTGATTCAAGAATCATGTTTCTACTTTTCTTAGGATCAAATTGGCTTCCTAGTTCTTCGCTATATTACAAAAATTGTTCTCTCTGATTTTTTGTCATTTTGTGCTATTACCTTTAACACTGATCAATTTGAGAGATTATTTTCAGGGAATGAGAGAAAAAAATTATGCTCGGAACTGAAATCAAAACACATCTCCTCCTGATGCCTGTGGCATTTGCTTTGTTTTTCCTGAGGCAACGTAAGCCTTCATTTCTTCCCACTTCGAGCTGAAATCTTGGATATCTGATCACTTATCTCTTGGTGTTCACACAGCCCACGTGATTCACAAATGAGCATACTACCCTTTTGGTATAAACTTCACAATATGTTTTAGAGGTACCCAATGGGTGTGCAAAATCCCTAAAAAGATAGAACAGTAAAAATTATCCCTATGAGATAAGGACATTTACAGGTTAACAAATATATAGGGAAATAATGAGCCTCACTAGAAAGCAAAGGAGTAGAGTTTATGCTTCAAGTGCTATTGTTTCCTCATTAGTGATTTTTTCATCATTCCGCTGTGTTGACAAGGGTCGATGGAAAAAGACATTCTCGTTCATACTGGTGAAGCCTGAATGGGCACAGCCTTTTATCAATGTGTATCAACGGCCTTTAGCACGTCCAAAACCCTGTGCTTAGTAATTTCATTTTTGAAAACCTATAAAGAGGAAATGGATTATATTTTTAAATGCTGTACAAAAATGAGATGTACTGAATTATTTGTAGTATAAAAAACAGAAATAATCTCAATGCCCAACAATAGAACAGTGAACATAAAGTAGTATATATTTAACCTGACAGAATATGAAAAGACCTTTAAAATAATGTGCGTATTGGAGTAACATGGGTGAATTTTTATATTAAAATGTTAGATTTAAAACTGCAGTGCAAAATGCACATATAATATAATCACTGTGTAATGAAGAAAATATAGAAAAAAGACTAAAAGGAAATTAACAACCAATGCTTTTTATGAGTAATTGTACTTTGGAAGCTAGACTTGTGAATAATGTTTTCTTACCTCTCTATTTTCCATTGTGTTTTCACGTTTTTCACACTTTGCATGTGTACTTTTATGACCAGGTATAAGTGAAACAAAAATAAAGAAATCTAGGACTCCATCCTTTCCTTCTCATTCCAGAATCCCCTCCCCCATCACTTGCTTTTGCTGAACCCTAACAGCCCCCCTGCTTTACACCAGAGTAAAAACCACCCCATTTCCTAGGGATAATGGAGCCATTGAAGGGGACTTGTATTTTGAAGAGGCAATTAACAGGCAATTTCCATTATAGATCTGCCTATAACTGATCTCCATAGAGACTGGGACTGCGTTATTCAATCTAACCATTGTTCGGGTGACCCGAATCATGAGGTAGACGAGAAGTGTCTAAAACTGAAATTGCCCCCAGTGAAAGTTAAGTATCTATTTTCTGTTCACTAATTCATTACTATCAATAGATTCAATAACAAATAAATATATCAAGAGTGCCTACTATGGACATGGAATTGAATTTACCTTGTCAGATGAATTATTTCATCTAATCCTATAAGAACTCTGCAAGGGGCAAGATATTAGCTCCATTTCTGAGCCAGAAAATTCTGAAACCCTGAATGACTATGTGTCTAGCCAAGGTCACTTTGTCAGTCCCAAGTCTGGGAGTGTCCTTACATTCATTCTCCCCAGCAATATAGCCTAGGCCTCCGGGCACCTGACCTTGAGCTGCCCAACAGGCCTCCTCACTCAGCCAGCTACCTTGACCCAATTTTTAGGTCTGTAGAACAGCGGAAGGCCTGTGTCCCTCAGTGGCGCCAAAAGGGTAGTGGAGATTTCTTTTCCTTTTGAAAGCCCTGTGTACCCACAGACAGTGACTGCACTCTTACCTTCCCTGTGAAGCCACAGCAGCAAGAGCAGACTGAGGTGCAGGAGAGAACACCTGGGAAGGAGGACAAGGTATGGTGGCCTCAGAGTGCATGCCACTATGTCAGACATTGGCGTTCCCCTCCCCTTGGCACTCTGGGCTCCTTACATCTAACCCGACGCCTTTCGGCGCTAACATTTACCCTGTCTGGACCATGGGGCTGAGTGGGGGTATATCTATTGAAAGACTGAATCCTTGTAATTCTGAATTTTCAGGGAAAGCACAGACTTTGATATTGCACCTTAAGAGCATGAGTTAAATTTTTGAGATATTTTGGTAAGCCATCGGCCTCTTGACACATCTTTTAGTAGGTTAAAAAAGAAAGAAAGCTTTACTTTGGCATACAAAGTTTAAAAGGCTCCTGATCGGACCTGTGGTGTTGACAATGTCTGAGCTAATTTAAGACGCAGTTTAGACTGACTACCATAGGTTTTTATTCATGTGATGGGGCTGTGATAGTTAATTTTATGGGTCAGTTTGGCTAGGCCAAGCTGCCCAGATACTTGGTCAAACACAAGTCTAGATATCTCTGTGAAGGTATTTTTTAGGTAACATTAACGTTTAAGTCAGTAGATTCTGAATACCCTCTATAATGTCAGTGAGCACTGCCCCATCCAATCAGTTGAAGGCTTTAAGAGAAAAAAAGGCTGATTTCCCCAAGGAAGAGGGACTCCTGCCATCAAACTGCCATTGGACTCTGGCTGCGATACCAGCTTGGGGTCTCTAGCCTACCAGCCTCCCCTGAAGGCATTTGACTTGCCAGCCTCTACACTTCTATGAGCCAATTTCTTAAAATAAACATCTCTACATAGATAGATAGATAGATAGATAGATAGATAGATAGACAGACAGATAGAATCTATTGGTTCTGTTTCTCTAGGGAACCTTGGCTAATACAGGAGCCTTTGTGAAATGCAGGACCCCTGGAGGTGGAGGCGATAGAAGGAAAGAACTGAAATGGGAGACCCCATGGTCTGGATTCTCTCCCCTGGCCCTGGAGAGAGGGGGCACTACAGGTAGAAACTAAAGAAGCTGTTTTCACCAGGGGACATGGGACCTAACAGTGTTGCTCTGCGTCCTAAGAGACAATGTTGATGTCTCTAAGGGAGCGAGAGACACTCTCCCGTGAGGACAGAAGTTCAAGCACAGGGAGCATTGGTGGCCCCGGTAGCACTGAGGGAAGCTGGGCAGTGATTCGGAGTTTGCATGACAGGGCAGGGCCTAGCCGCAGAAGCCCCCAGCCTGACGGTTTCTCCGCAGCTGGATATCCGTAGGGGCTGGAAAGGGGAAACACCTTCCATGAATTCCCGTGAGACTTCCCATGAGACTTCCCGCGAGATTTCCCTGGGACGCCAACAAAGACCTAAGAGACATATTGGGGGTGGAGACCGATGTTCTGCTCTGTCCAGAAAGAGGCACAGAACCAGTAACATTGGAACAGCTATTAAGATTCCTTTATACGTGTTTTCCCCATAGGCTGGTGGCACTTGGGGAAATTCAGGTTGCAGAGTAAAGAAGGCATTGTCTTGGGCAGAGCAGAGAGAAGAGAAAATATAGGAAATTTTAAAAATTGGAGGTTAGACCACCCTAGTCAGTAAGTGGGTCCATGACCTAAACAATGCCAAGGTTACCAAACAATGCCAGTCCTCCCCGGGAGTTTGCATCTTGGGTGGAGTGACATGTCAGTGGAGGACAGTTACAGCTGAATCATCCCTAGGTAGGTGACAAACATTGACCGTGGGTGATGTTCCCGTTAGCAAGATCCCTGGTCCCGTCACCCCAAGTGTTGAATAGTCAGGTCTTCCCTCAATTCTTTAAGCCCCCAGATCTCTCCATTAAATTTCCTTTTGACAGAAATTGTCCAGAGTCCATTTCTGTAGCTTAAAACAGAACCCAAGGAGCCATCACTGACACAGGGGACATCACGCAAGCAGAGCTGGGAGATGGGACGTGTAAGCCACGGTGGGGAAGAGGCAGATGACCATCCCGATACGGGACTGAGGAGGGGCTCTTGTGATGTCTTACACGTTTTCTAATCTTCCACACGTAAGCGCAGCCTTGATATTGGCAGGCCTGCCCAATAATTAAGTATGCGCTGCAAGAAAAAGAGTGCGCGAGTTTCCAATTTTCTAAACCCCCTGGTGCATAGCAGACAGGAAGGGCTTCAGCTGCGGCAGTAATTAAATGTAAGTGAAGGGTAGGCCTCTGGGAGCGGAAGGGGCGACTCCTTTTGTAGCGCAGGTGACTCCTGCTTCTTTACTGTCAGCCACGTTAACGAGGGCCTAACTGTCCCCCAAACATAATGCTGAATCTTAGATCGCTTTTAGATTTTTGACATACGACTCGGATGGAGGTCAGAGTCGAAGGATGTTATTATTAAAACTGCTTCTGTTCCCATGTATAAGAACAAATTTCCTCACAGCTTACACTTTTTTTTTAAAAGGGATAAAACTAGTGCTGAATACCATCTCATTCAAGTAATAAATAATATTCCTCTATGCAGAAAAGAAACCAATGAAAAAGCCATCTCATGGCAAGATGTCTTTCCAATGAATGTGTTTTGTTTTTTTGCTGTTTATCAGCATTTTAATATATTTTGATCGATTGTGTCTTAGTCAAAATTGGTAACTCAAACCAAGATAAATATTTTGAAACTTTGAACTTCATGGCCCAAAAAATTATTAAATTTAATGCATTACATATATTTCTGTGCCAAAGAAGGATAACGCAGTGATAAATAAATAAATAAACCTCTAAAGATAAAAATATATGACATTAAAATAAAATTCTATACAGGAAGCAGAATGGGAAAGATATCTGTTCAAGAAGAAAACTGAAAAATGTTCATTTCTCTTGGAGGAATCAGCGAACGATGGCCCAGGACCAAATCTGGCTGCCACCTGTTTTACAAAAGTGCTTTACTGGAATGCAGGGTTTACATATTGCCTGTGGCCGTGTTCAACTACAAAAGCAGAGTTGCATAGTGACAACAGAGGCTGTATAGCCCACAGACTTGAAAATATTTACTATCTGGCTATTTCCAAAAAAGTTTGCCCGCCCCCAGCTTAGACCAGTCACGGCCCATCACCTAGATTTCAGCACATTCCCACCCTGAATACACTGGGACACTTCACCTAAGATATTAGCTAGGGTGTGATGGCGACCATGAGTGTCCACCACGATGCACAGTGTAGAATGTCTGGGGATTTTCATAGCCAGCGAGACATCACACAGTCCAGTAGCACCTGCCCTGTTAATTGACGGCAGACCTGTGGACCAGGGATCTGCACCGAGAGGACCACACTTTCTGGCCTTGAATTAATGAGTGAGCTTAAAAACATAATGGAGTCTTTAGCATCTTTAGCACCCTTTTAACAGGGACCAGTCTAGCAGACATCACCTTCAACTTTGCTTATTGACATGGTAGGAGAAAGTGCCAGGTTTTCATCATTCTAGGCTGGTATGTAAATTTTTGTGTGTTTTTTAAGATTTTATTTATTTGTTTTTACAGAGCGGGGAAGGGAGGAATAAAGAGAGGGTGAGAAACATCGTTGTAAGAGAGAAACATCAATCGATTGCCTGTTGTACACACCAGGGACCAAACCCACAACCCATGTGCCCTGGCTGGGAATCAAACCAGCTACCTTTTGCTTTGCAGCATGACGCCCAACTACCTGAGCCACACCAGCCAGGGCAGACTGGTATTTACATTTTTGTACTCAATCTTAAGGTCATTAGGTATTTCCCAGCATTATCTTTTTAGCATATAATTAACCTGGTACTTACCCATCAACTCCATTAGTGCTTGATGTATCTTAGTGACATTAAGATGAAAGTAACTCCTGAAAATATAAGAAGCTTCTGGACTAGATATGCCATGAAATAGCTTTTAAGGCTTTAGGGAAAAACTAAAGAGGGAAGTTTCATCTTTGGGGCAAATACTGAAATAAAGGAGGCTATTAAATAGAAAACAACCTGCCGTCACAGAGAATGGCTCTCATTTAACCCCTAATGGATGCTACGTTCACATTGAGAGAGAAAATCAATAGAAAATGTTCTTTAAAATGGACCCAGCAGTCAGACAGCTTGTCATCATTTGAGGAAAAGAAAAAAAAAAGAGCCAAAAATAATATAAAGAGCACCTGTGCCTCGGATGGTCGATGACCTTCTGGAGGTGGGACATGCCAACCTCTCTGGTGTGCCTCCCATCCGCAGCCACACCATCCCGAGGACGGGAGGAAGCCTCGCAGGAGATAATCCCCACTGGAAGGATGCTCCTCCTCCCCTTAGCACTTCTCTGTTGTCAGCTGCCTTTGTCCAGGACTCACACGCGGAGCAAGAAGACCTTGTGAAAACGCCTTTTCCTCAGAGACACAGCTCCTCTGTTCAGGCCAGCCTTGGACCCGTATCTAGGCAGCAAGAATCAGCTGGAAGCCCCAGAATAGATTTCACTTTTAACATTTGCTGGAGGTCCTTTTTAACTGGATGACACAGAAACAAGAGAATTAATTCAGAATGACTGCAGCTGTGCCCTGGACTAAGCCATATATGATAAACATTCACATAAACACCATCGAACAAATACAGAACAATGTGCATTTGGGTTCTAATGCTACTGTCTGTTCCCTCCCTACCAAGGAAGTGCTGAAAGCTTAGCTAGGAGCCAGGAGAGGTGTCCCCATTCCAGTCCCCATCTCCATCCTCATTCGTCCTTCTGGTCCTTGGTTTGGCCACGCATTCTCTTAGAGCCCTCCCCGCCTGCACAAGAATGGTTCTTTAATCTGGGGTTTCCGTAATTACGCAGAACCAGTCCTCCCGCAGTGGCTGAGCTTTTATAGGTTAGAGAGAAGCCTTTGATAGGGGTGATTGTGACGTTCTGGGTACCTCTGCTCCACGCTGGTGCCTGCTCCGACCTGCGCATCTCTGTGCTCACCCAGCATTCCCTGCCACTCGAGCTTGCGCAGGTCCTGAAAATGCCCTCTTGTGCTCTACGTGCTGTCCATGAATGCCTTGGGGTTTTTGCATTTCAGAGCACCAGAATTTTAGCTTGGGTTTTTATTTAGGGGCGTGAAAAGTGTCTAGGGCAAGCGAAACGGAAAATGCATTATCTTGTCTCAACTGGTCCTGGCCAACATATACACAGGGCAGTCTTATTTCCCGTCTCATCAACGTGGAGATTCAGGCCAAGAGGCTTGAGGGACTCACCCAATTCGCACACTTGCTGAATGGTAGACAGAGGCTCAGCACCGTTATTGAACTCCTGAAAGCCAGGGTCCAGCATGAGGGCCAGCTTCTGGAACATAACAGGTTACCCGTTATCCATGGTTGAAATCATGGAAGAACAGAAACGCGAGTCCTGCAGCCCCTCAACCAGTACTCTGCCAAGCTGTGCCATGAGAAATGCCCATGTCACTAGGAATGACACAGTGAAGGATTAACTCCAGTTGTTAGAGAAGCCTTTGAACAATACCTGGGAATTAGGCAGGGGGAAGCAGGAGAGTTAACATTTGGGAATTTCCCTTCAAAACCATTTATTCCAAATACACTTAGTGTTCGTTATTTTCCCCAAGCATTGTTTTTTATGCTGGTCCAGGATATAGGAATAAATAACACACAGTTCTTGACCTTCAAAGAACGCACTGTTGGGGAATCAGGGTGGGGGTGGGGTGACCAAAACTTATAAGCATATAATTACAATGCAATTAATTATGTAAGTCCTAGAATTCATACATAACAGATGTAGTTGGAGGAAGAAACAGCCATCTTAAAGGGTCTTGGTGGATAAGGAGACCACCCAAAAGACTAGGTGGGGCTCAGGGAGGAGGGATGGTTCACCCTCAGAGTAACCCCACGTGTTTTGCATGAGGGCAATTAACAAACAGTAAAAATATCTAGTCTTCTTTTCTCAAATTATATTTTCAGTAAATTAAAGCATTATCTGTATCTGTATTCGGCATCCTTTTGTTACTGTCCCCTAACTAAAGGTTCTTCTTTTTCTTTATTTTTCTGGGCAAGTGGTTTGGGCTGTGGTCAGTGATTCAGAGACAACATTACAGGCGTGACTGGCTGTCCGACTGGGGAGAACTGGTGCTGGGTGCCTGTTGAGCACAGCACATTGGCACCAGAGTCCTGCTCTGGGCCAGAAAAGCAGACAGAAGGCTTGGATGGAGAGTATCTAAAGGGGAGTGGAAAACGTGGCAATGCGCTGGGGACCAGGAATAGGGGGGATGACGTGTAGCAAGGTTGGGGCATTAAATACTCCACCAGCATGTGCCTCCTGCTCCATCTGCAGCTCTGGGGACTGGGGCAAAGGTATAAGGATGTTTTCTTGGGCACTACTTTGCCGGAGACAGGCACGGGGCCCCGGGGCAGAGCCCTTTCGTCTTCCTGCACCCCCTCAAGTTGTGTGTGCTGAGCTCTGCAGCCTTGTCTTCATGCAGAGCAGCAGGGTGGTGGACCGGCCCAGCCTCAGTGATGGGAAGCGGTAGTCACCTGGGAAGGGCTTGTTTGGGGCAGGTGCTGGGGTGACCAAATGTGATCCAACTGATTGACAGTAAGTCTGGCTTTCTTGGGTCTTAAACTAGGTCTTGGACCTTCCCCAAGGGGAAGTAAGGAAGGAAGCCAGTAAGACTGTAGTTGCTCTCTGTAAGGTGGACCAGAGCTTGAAACCTCTTGAGTAGCTGGGAAAACCACAGGTGCTTCAGTGTAACTAGGGTGCAGGGCGCTACCAGGATGTCCGGGGAGGGAGCAGAAGGCCAGGGCACGGAGTGGCGCTTTGGAAATGGCCCGCAGCGCTTCCAGAATGCCTGGGCCTTCTTCCTGTTCCCTGGGACATAACTCAACATGGAAATGGTAAGGCCAGCAGGGGGCCCTCCCTGCCCCCACCATGCAAACCTTGGAACTCAGCTCCCTCTGTCAGTGCGTATGCTGCATTTTCCAGTTGCACTGTCAGTTGCCCTGATAGAGAAGGGGGACACACTTTTCAGTTCAGTACCCACTGGCATTAGACCTTTGGCTTCAAGTTGGAGGCCTGCACAGCCCTTCAGTACCTATTGACGCCCGGAAGCCCTGCAAGAACCTTCTTGGTTATCTGTCCTCCCAGGCTTCCCCACCCCAGATTCTCTGAGCTCACGTTTTTCTTTCCTCGATGTATAGGGCATAGTCCCAGCTGTCGGAGCAGCAAGATTTATTTAGAGAGAATTTTATATAACAACCACTTACATAACACTATGTGCTAATGTTCTGGGAGCATTATAAATATTAACTCCTTTAACATTCATAATGATACTATCAACTAGGCACTGTTATTTTCCCCATGTTACGTACAGGGAAACTTAAGCTTGAAGAAGTTAAATAACTTAGGTTAAATAGGTTAGTTTTCATGAAACAACTTTGGTTCAATAGATGGGATCGAATTGGCTGAAAACCTGTGATGGCACATCATGTACCGAGCAGGCTGAGTTCCTTCCTGAAGTCAGTCGGTCTGTGTGGCGTGTTGGAAATAGCAGAGATTCTGGCATTACGTCACTGAGTTCAGGTCCCCCGCTCACTGCGCAAAGGGCAGGGATAATAGCTCCCGACCCTGGGAGTTGCGAGAATTAAATCAAGGGAGCCTACTTCAGTGCCTGACGTTTAGGTGTTAAGTGCGTGTCAGTCACTGCCATTACTGCTGTCCTTGATGTCAGGATCACAGCATTGCCGGTTCTCTAGGGACCCTAAAGGGCGTGTGCCCTTAGCTTGTGGAGCACACTGGTACTGACCTTCCCAGACCCTGCCCCGCCCCCACCCTCTCTCCTCCCAACCCCCATGCCTGCCTCCTTACCTACTGGATTCGGGTGAGCTCTGCTTGCATGGGAAGAGCCTCAGTTAAGGTTTTGGAGAAGCCTAACCAAGTCTTACAGCGCGGGCTGCCCGAAACCAGCCATCTTCAAGTTCTCCTTTCATCCAATTACTGGGATTGCATCTGGGGATGAAAGCAACTGATCTTTCAAAGAGACTAAAGTTTATGGAAGGATAATTGAAAAGTATAACACGGCAGAGCCCTTGGGACAGATTCCTTGTGTCATCACTCATTAATTAGCAAGGAGAAAGATGCTGATCAATGAGCACAGGTACCAAGTGCCTTGGGGACTCCCAGCAAGTCCTGCTCAGGGACCGCAAGGGCTCCTCTCAGCCCTCTCTGTCCCACCCATACCTTTCCTAGCACAGTGGTGCACACGTGGAGTAACGGTGCCTAAAATATGGGCAGGGGAGAGCAACGGGGTGGGGGAGGGGGTGTGATGTGGGCAATTGTAACTGAACAACAATTAAAAAAAAATTTTTTTAAAGAGATAGGATATGTGGTCAGATAAATCTGGGCCTAAATCTTGGTTCTACCAACTTATCAACTCACCCTCCTCAGTTTCCTCATCTATAAAATGGGGATAATAGTTGTTCAGAGATTTGCTTGTAAGAGTTAGAGAAGTTAATCTATGTATAGTGATTCACACTGTTCTGGCACAAAAGTGTTTAGTAAACTTTGTACCATTGACCCTCAAAATATATTTGCTAAATAACTGAATTTGTTCTTAAGTAGCTCAATACTCATACCTGTTGTATGCTCAAACGACTCTTTTTGTATTCATCTCTACTTCTAAAGCATTGTTTGGAAAGTTAAGTGATCTGGGGGGGGAAAAAAGAGATGATTCTGTACACTGGAGCCTTGTGTTAATGGGAAGCCTGGAATTTCCTGTTGGCATCACCTCCCAGAGGAAGGGATTGGGTTTGGTGATCTCCCGAGGGCCTTTTCCATCCTACATCCATTCATTCATTCATTCCCTCCATGTGGTCTGCATCAGACCCGAGTTTGAATCCTGGATTGGCCATTGATTTGCCGGGTGATCCTGGGCAAGTTATTTAACCTCTTTGAACTTGGAAGAAAGAAGACGATTCTCCAAAAGGGTATTGTAAAGAAAAAGAGAGAGAAGACATGTAGATCACTTAGCAATGCCTAACCACAACAACTGGTAGCTATTATTATGTTTTTTTTTTATTGTGAGGTGGTTAAATAGCTATTTCCTTTCCTTTATAAAATATTCAGTGCAGTATTATTGCCTGTGAGCATGAAGGCTTTTTCTCAATTTGTAATACTTTTTAGCACAGCAGAAATAATTTAATTTTATAATTAATTCCATAGTTTATTCCTCAGCATTGACCTGAGGCAGTTAAAAATATCACTACTGGGGAATCAACAAATGAGGAGACTTGTGCATCTTCTGAAAGATTTCCTAGGATTGCTCAGTGAATATCTGAGGATATGAAGATGCACATCATCATTTAATAACCTTAAGTGTATATTACTTTAAATTTTAGGACCCATAGGCACTGAAAAAATGTGCACAGTAGACTGTAGCTTCCGTATAAACATCAGGTGAAAGTATTTGTATTCTATCACATTATATATTTCATATTTTTTTCTGCTTTCCCATTGTCAGGGAACATTTTTAGTTTTGTCTTGTTTTGTTTTAATCCTGAGTGCCTATAGATATGTCTTATGTTGACTCTTCAGCACTGGATTTTCTTAAACTCAGTGTGTCCTTCAATCTATAAGTAAGATCTTTTATTTGGGGAAAACCTTTTTCTATTATAGTGAATTTCCAACTCGAGGTGCATCAAAATCACCTAGAGAGCTTGCTAAAACAAATTACTAGCCTTAAGCCAGAGTTTCTGATTTTAGCAGGTCTTGGAAGGGGCTCTGAAATTTGTATTTCTAACAAATTCCCAGGTGACGACGTTGGGCTGAGGATCTGACCCCGAGAGCCACTGTTCTGAAATATTGCTACATGTTGATTTCCTGTTGCTTTCATGTCTCTTCTTCAGGGACACCAATTATATGACTAGGAAACCTCCTTTACCTGTCCCCCATCTCCAGCATGTTCCTCTAGGCCTCTCTAACTGCCCTTCACTTTGCTTTATTTTCTCCAGTCCATCCTCTCTGCCCTTGAGTGGGCATTCAGCAATGTCTCTTCTCCTTTTTGTCACCACTCGTGTCATGAATTTCTGTAATTGTTCCTTTTGTTTCATTTCTTTCCTGAATTCTGCCATTTCCTTCTTTACCCCTTTCTGTTGGTTTACATTCTCTTCTTCTTTGGAACTTTTTTTCTTCTGGGCTGAATTTTTGGTCTGGCTACAGTTTATAATGTTCATGTTTCTTCTTTCTGTCTTGAAGTGTCTTTACGAAAATTATGTGACGGTTTCTTCCAAGTATTTCACTTTTTTGAATGGAGAGTGTTCTTCCCGGACCCACCCTTTGTGGAATATTGATGTGCCAAAGGAGCCTGAAAAGCAGTCTAAATAGAAAGGCTGTTAACTTGAAATTTAGGTCTGAATCCCGAAATGCTTTCTCAGGGGCCCACAGGAACTCGCCTGCGCTTACAGTGAGCTCTGCATCCACATTGTGGGAATGCGCGTGTGTGTGTGTGTGCCCGACTTGTCAACATTTACTTTTCTAGCTTTCTGAGAGCAGAGTCTCTGGGGAAGCTTGTCACCTATACTTTCTCCTCGTTCTGCCATAGTGGCTGCTTGCTTCTTTGCAGCATGGCGCCCATGTGTCGCCTTATTCAGGTGCCTCTGTCCTGCCAATCATGCTGGAGGCCGTGCTGGGCGGCTCCCATACCCCACAGGTACCTCTGCCTTGCTGGGATCACTATTGCCATCCGGTGCCTGGGGGCCAGGCCATCTTGCAGTATAGGAAGTCACAGGCCAAGAAGAACCGTTCCCTCTGAAATCCCAGGAGGGTTCTGGTGAACAACAGCAGTCAGCTATATTGAGTGGGTTTTCCCCAAGTGGAGAATGGGGTGAGGGGCTTTCCAAGTCAGGCTGGATATTGTCCTCAGAATGAATGACAGGCCGGTTTCTTTTCAGAGAGACCCAGGTAGCTCCGCCTCTGGTGTGAAGAGGGCTAGTGCACATGGAACCCAGTCTTTCTCTTTCTGACACACCCTGGATACCCTGAAACACAGCCTAAGAGGCAGTGATAATAGTATCAACACTGACACTGATGGAATGCTTATCAGGAGCTAGGTATTTAGTTTTGCAACTGCAGACGATGCTCCCATGGACATCGTTATACAGATGTCCTTTTGCTTCTGATTATTTTCTCAAGGAAATCTCTAGGAGTAGAACTCTCGACTTAAAGGCTATGTGTGTATTTTTTACTCTTCTTAAATACTACCATATTGCTTTCTCACAGAATCGCACGAACTTACTCTGCCATCAGCAATAAACATCAAGTTCAGCACAAACTCCAGTGTCAGATTCTCTCATTTTAAAAAATTTTTCCTATTTTGCTGAGAATAAAGCAGTGTTTTGCTGTAGGAGAGGAAATGATATCAGTGATTTTGAATGTTTTTCTCCGGTTGCTTTAAAAGAGCCTATTAACCTCTTGAGATGATTGGGGATGTAGTGTCAGATTTATGACGCGAAAACCAGGGTTGCTATTGAGGATGGATTGTATAGAGTTTTCTCCCAGCAAGTTTATTTAGCCTTGAAAGCCAAACAGCAACTCCGCACAAAACACTGTATTCATTAATCTTTTCGCCCCTGTGGGGAGACATGAGATGGAATCAAGTACGTATTGATCGAGGACAGGGCACCCAAGTTACGCTTGAGACAAAGGGAAAGATCCTCCCAGTATTAGCCCCCGTGGGTGGCGGTGATTCACTGAGGCGAGTGGTAAACAAAAGGAAAAAGTACATTATCTCTGGCTTCAGTTTCAAACCCTTTGCTGGTTTTTCATGAATGTTTTAGCATATGGTGGTTCCACTTCCACGTACAGAGCACCATCTAGACTTGTGTTGTCGGTGGGAGGATGGAGCGTTCATTTCCACAGCTCACGGTCAGGATGGCTGCAGGTGCGTTGGGCCTGGGCAGACGCTCAATTCAAAAACGCCGGATTTGGCATCACTGGCTGCAAAATCTGGGCATAGCCCATTTTCACCCTTGTTAAGTAAAAACAAAACAAAAAAACTGAGAAGCAAACCCTGGCTTGTCCTGTAGATTTAAATATATGGTGATATAGTCCTGCCTTCCTAAGTAGACTGAATATATTGGTAGTCGGTATTCATGAAACAAATGATCAGAGAGGACAAATGCATTGAATAATATGGCTCCTTTGGAAGAGTGAAAGGTCGTCACCTACTTTGGGATGCACCTGGACATCTCTTCTCCCCCCTATCTGGGCAGCGGCCTCACAGATCCCACACCCACCACCCACTTTTGATTCTTACTGCCGCTCCATGAGGGGTTCTTCGGGTACCTTTCACTTGCTCACTTCATCAAAGAAAAAATTCATAACACTTTTCAATCCAACCTACCTCCAGGCCAAATCTCACAAGATATTTATATATCTGTATTTTTACTTTTTAATATTGTGGTAAAATATACATAACTTAAAACGTACCATGTTAACTATTATAAATATTTACTTCTGTGGCATTAAGTACAAGCACATTGTTGTGCAACCGTTACTATCATCCATATCTAGGACATTGTCATCATTCCACATCGAAACCCTTTCTCCATTAAACAGTGACTTGACATCCCGGCCCCATCCCCAACTCCTGACAACCACCATGCCACTTCCTCTCTGTGTACCTGATTGAAAATGCCTCGATTTTGCCTTCATTCATGAAGGTTATTCGTTGTGATATAAAATGCTAGGTTGGTAGTTATTTTCTTTCACTACCTTGAGACTGTCTTTCCACTATCATATCCTTTCCAGTATTGCAATTGAGGAGTTAGCTGCCTTTCATTCCTTTAGGTAAGCTGCCTTTTATTTCCTAGATGATTTTAAGATTTCCCCATTATTCTTTATTTTCTTTAGTTTTACTAAAATGTATCTAGGCATGAGTTTTAAATTTTTTCTTATGCATCATTGGACTTCTTAAAATCAGTATATTGGGATGTCTTTCATGAGTTCTGGGAAATTAAACATTCTTCCTGGACCAGCCACCAACAGCAACTGTTTACTGAGAAAGACATTGAAGAATATTTTGTAATAAATACACACCTTTGTGATATCACAGGTGGTAAATGCTGGTGGCTAGTTACAATATGAGCCCATTCATATACATATAAAAATCAGGACTCACCAGTTTATAATTCCCAGGGGAATATTCCTATCGAAGTATGAATGTCTTAAACTTTTTAAAGCTTAAAACATATAAATATACATTTATTCAATAATACTTTAATGAAAGACAAAGGTATGTTCCTTGATTGTGGATTTAATGGAATTCTACATAAACCATATTCATAATGTTCTATATATAAATTCCAATTGCAGCTTCTTTAAATTAGAGCAAGAAGTTAAAGACACTTGCAAAGCATAATAAAAGCAGAATTCTGGTTTATCTGTTTTTTCAATCTTTTACAGTTTTCTTGCCCATGCCTAATTTAGTCTACCCAGCTTTCCCCAGACCTTCAGTTTTATTTGAATAGAACAATTCTCTCTCATTTCACACACCTTTCATTACTTTCCATAATATTTAACTAACTTCTATATAATTGGCATAAACATAATTACATACTGATTCTTGATACAGCTCAACTGGCAGAAGCAGAAATGATTCTGTGTCCTAGAGAGTAGACCACTACCTGTGACATTCAGTGTACCTGAAGAACATCATGTTTTATAGGGAAAAAAGGTGGAGAGACAAAGAGTATTGACTGAATGGAGGCTGGCTAAGATAGCTTCCCTCTACTATAGCCCTGTTTCTGAGAATTCATTACCACTATCTCTTTCCCTACTTCTGGACCTTAACTGAGAACTCCAAGTCATTAGAAAGGCTTCGGAGCACAGAGAAATAATTTTTATACCATGCTAAGATAGCACAGAAACAAAAAAAAGTGCAAAATATGAACATTTTAGATCAACCTAATTTACGGAGGTTAATGCAAAACCCTTAAGTAAAAGAGTAGCTAATGTAGAATCCAGGAGTGCGTTTAAAAAAACAGCCCATCATAACAAAATGGTATTCATGCCAGAAACACAAGGAATTCAGAAATCTATTAATATAACATCACATATTAAAAAGCCAGAGAAAATCAGCCACACGAGCCTCTGAATAGATGCTAAAAAATGCATTTGACACAATCCATTCTCTTTTTTATTTTAAAATTCATTCTGAAAAAAGAAGTGCCTGATATTTATCTCATTGATAAGTACCCGTGTGTGTGCGTGCTGACCTGCTCTCTCACCCTCTCTCTTTTCTCAAGCCAAAAGGCGGCCTCGCACGTGGCAGCTGAGCACCAGGAGCATGGGCCTTTGAGTCCAGGCGTTCACAGTTGCCGCTGTCGTTTGACGTATCAGAATAAGAAGTGAACATGTGAAAAGAGAGGGCGAAGTCCTCGTTATTTCAGATGATGCAGTTGTGAAGCTGGAGGGGTGGGGCTCCTGAAAACCAATCACAATCATTACGAGTAGGCAGGTGACACGCTGCAAAGATACAAAACCCCAAAGCTTTCTTACACAGAAACATTTCAAAATAAAATGGAAAAGAACATCCCATCTGTGACAGCAAGAACAGCAAGCATGGAAGACACCTCAGATAACGGGAAATCCACAGACTCCACATGGAAAAAAGAAAAAAAGTGAACGTCGTAAAGAGCTCAGTTCTCTAAATCAATCTGTAACTTTAATTGGGTCCCCATAAAATTTTCAACAGGATGTTTCTTAAAACTATAACAGCTAAATATAAATGTTTGTATGAAAAAATAATGCAAGAAAAACTATGAAAACTGGAGGAAAACAATAGAAGACAATTAAAGAGTATTGTTATGCTCACATCACACATGCAATAAGTGTAACAGTTTCATGCTGACACCGAATAGATGAGCTCTGTGAAACAGACAGAGAGCTAAGACATAGGCCACAGAGAGAGGACTGAGAGAGATGCATTTAGTTTGTGAAACCAATGGCATTTCAACGCAGCGGAGAAAGGTTTAATAGTGGTATTTGGCTTAACTAGCTGGCCAGCTTGGGGAAGAGGTAGCTGCATCCTGAAGTTGTTTCTTACATCAAAATAAATTCTAGATTAGTCAAATATTTAAATATTAGAACTGAACCTTGTGAGAAGTAGGTGAAAACATAAGAAACTATAATCTCAGAGGGAGTTGAGCCCCGAAACCAGAAATTCTAACATAAAGTAGTATATTGTAGTTTGATCACATAAAAATTAGAAACTTTAGTATGATGAAAATTAGCACAGACAGTCAACCATAAAGAAATAACACACTGGGGAAAATATCTGTAACATAAATTAAAGGGCTAATGACTTTAAATTATAAAAATTAATACAAAATAAAAAAAGATACTGAAATAGAAAAAAATGGCATGAACTGGCAGCCTACAGAAAAAGAAATAGCTATAACTCATAGCAAAAGTTAATTAATTTCTATTATAATTGAAACAATGCAGATCTAAATGGAAAATAATTTTTCATCTATCAAATTAGCAAAACATATTAAAGTTTAACAATACCAAGGACTGGTATATAGACGTGAAACAGGCATTCTGTTGCACAATTTGTGGGAATACAATCCAGCACAAAATTTTAGAGGACAGTTTACACATACTTTCCAATTTAAAAAAATTCACTCAATAAATAATTTACTACAAAGATGCAAAGATACAAATACCATTGTACTTATTGAAGCATTGTTTCTAATGAGTAAGAAACACTGGAAACTATATAAATGTCCATTAATCAAGGACTGATTTTAAAGATTGAGACATCTATTCTAGGAAGTACTGCAGTAGATCATCTATCATGATGGGAAGAAGGTTAAGAGCATGACTTTGGAGCCAAACCTTCTGTGTTCAAATCCCAATTCCACCATTTAGTAGCTGTGTAATCTGAGGCAATTTATTCACCTCCATGTGCCTCAGTTGCCTCATTTGTGAGAAGTAGTACCTCCCTCAAAGGGATATTGTTAGATTTAAATAAATTAATAAAGTGGTATTTGTTATACCACTTTAGCATCTACCAACCATAGCATAAACTTTCGATAAACATAAATTATTATGTATTATTACGTGATACAAATGCAGGATATAGCCCAGTGTATAGTATGGTATCGCATGGTCTTTTGTGTAAAGGAAGAGAGGGAGTGAATGGGATGGATGGATGGATGGATAAATAGATAGACCTAAGCATGGAAATGCTTAATTGTATTGGAGAAGAGACTTTTCATCTTCATTTTTACCTTTCTGCCTGTATTTCCTGAATTGTGTAATTGTATTGTTAGGAAAGCTAATTTGTGATAACAAAAAAGAAAAACAAACCCTAAATGATTTAAAGAGCTCTCCCTTCCTCCCTCCCTGCCCCCTTTCTCTCTTTGAGCAGTCCATGGCGAATAGTCCAGGTTGGCCAACGTGTCTGCTCCACGTGGTCATTCAAGGCCCCAGGGCTCTGCCATCTGCTAGGGGCAGGTTCTCAAACTTGACTGCTCATTAAGATCCTTTGGAGAGCTTTGAAAACATCACATTGCCCTGCCACGCGCCATACTGATTAAATCGGAATCCCTGGAGTGGGGCCCAGGCATCCGTGTTGATCATAGTCCTCCATCTAATTGTTGAGGCCAAGGCCACAAGGGGCTTCAACCTCTGAGAAGGGGAGGGGATAATGGAGGCAGCTCGCATTCCGTTTAGGGGCCTCGCTCCAAATCGGCACACCTCTCTTGTGTTCCTGTCCTATTTTCAGGAACATAATCAGTCCCACAGGCGCACTTAGTCCAGGGGAGCTGGCGACCACATGGCTACAATCTCATTACCAGGGAAGGAGGGGGAAAGAGATTTTGGTGTCCAGCTAGCAGAGTCCATGACATAACCTATGTGAAAATTATTTCTTCTCCTCTCCCCTCCCCCACCAAATAACAGCACGGATTATCTAGACAAATAGGGTCATCGCTGAATTTTTCCTTTAGAGTTTTGTGTATTTTACACACTCCAATATTATTTTTTTAATCTGGAAAATAGGAAACATTTAGTTTTCTTTCGAGCTTCATGAAGTAAATACACGGTTCTCAACTTATGAAAACGAGTTGTCATGACTATGAAGTAAATGTGCTTGCAGACAGCTGTCTGCAGTGACATTCAAAACCGAGGCACAATAACGAACGAACAGGGAGACGGCATCTCGGGAGCTAATCCAGTAAAATGATACAGCAGCTACCATGAGGGCGAGGTAGTAATACTGATGACCCCTTCTCCACTGCACGTGACAGTTCACCACGCACTGTTGTATGACTTTCTCATTGCAATGAGAGGGTAGACAAACCACGAGCCTTTCGTACAGTGAGTTTTGTGCCGCATTTTCAAATGCGCTTTCAAAATTAAATGGCGCGCATCCCAAAATGCTGCTGAATTCAGGACCCTCTTCTTCCTCTCAAGTTTATGTATGAAAAAGCCTCCCATAGGCACCTGGATGTGGTAGGAAAGAGTCCAGGGGTCTCCTCCCCTTTCTCACCCCCAAACCTCCTAGATTTGCACTTGTGACCTTGCTTCTGATGCCACAACAGGCAGGCTGTTCTGCCAAGAATGGGCTGTGCTCTGGAGGAAAGAGCCCTGTTCTAACAGAGACTGCAAACCTTCCACTCTGCTGAAGGAGATGGGGGTGAGGCGGACGGGGCTAGGACTTGTACCCGTCCGAAGAGGGTTTGGAGTCCTTTGCCCGCTAGATGCTCAGAGACCTTGGACCACTCCTTCTCCTTTCATTGCTTCTGGGTCCTTCGGTTTTACTTCATTTCCGCATCACGTAGAACTCTTTAACCCCCAGACTGAGGACGACTGATGTAGAAGGACCTGAGAAGGGCGGGCTAGATTTTCTAACTTAGTGGCGAAAACTTAGAAAGAGTAGACAGAAGCTGTCAGGAGAACGCGCTCCATTGATATTTGTCCGTAGACATAAAGGGATTTAAAATGCTGTAATCTAGAATTTGATTATATGTAAGATCACATAACTTATTACTTAAGCCTTCTGGGACACTTCTGGGTGTAAAAAGCAATGCCCTTAATCACCCTAGGACCAATAAAAACTAGAACTATTTTGAGTAAATTAGACTACATGGTGTCCCTAATTAGGTGTCCCCCTTTTCACTCACAGAAACCCTCTCTCGGTGTGTATTTCTAGCTTTTCAGTGCCCAGTGGGCCTGTACCCCTAGACCTGGGAGCCCTTGCACAGTTTTACCGAGTCAGGGAAGTTCAGCTCCAACAGGGTACAGTTGTGAAACCCCACCCGAAGGGTTCTTTTGGTGGCTCTCACCTCGGTCAGAGAGAGCCCCAACACTAACCGTGAAGCACTTAGCTTTCTGATCACACACCTGAGCTAAAACAGTTAGGACTCATTCTGGTTGGATGTAAGATAGAGTAACGGGGGGCCCAGGCGCCATGCATTGGCTAGGCATGATCTCCTTTCGTGGGATTCTAGAACTTTTCACCCCAAGAGCCTTTGCAAACCAACACAGGATTCTGAATGCATGTGTGCTGGCTGAACTGAGGACAAATTCATCTTAGTTAGGCCTTTCTTTCTTTATTTTTTTACCTGATGATTCTAATATCTGAGATGTTAGTTGGTCTGATTCTTCTATCTGTTGTTTCTGCTGACTCTTGTCCAAGATTATCCAGATTTAGCAGAGATACTCTCAGAGTTAGTTGTTGTTTTTTTTAACCAATAGAAGTAATGCAAATTCAGGCTGAAACGTCAAGAAAGGTTTGTAGTTATGACTTGAGAAATTTTCAGAGGAAATTTTTAATACACAATTTTCAAATAATGTTTATTCCATTCATCACCAAATAGTTTTTGCTGCCCCATTCTGCCTGACGGGTTTATTTCTAGGTGACTCTTACATTAAAAGTATAACCTGATGGTGTCCAAGCCTTATATAAAGGGCCTCTTTTTAGATTTCTCCACATGGGTCGGAGCCCCTGAGGTTTATTTCTTATGCCTTGCACCCAGCAGAGTTGTCAAAAGAGAAGCTACAGGTTATCTGGATTCAGCTGAAACCTGGGTAAAATGCACCTTCATATTGGCTTACTTCCTTGAATTCTCATTTTTGCAAATTTTTTAGCTTCGAAGAGTTCTCATTGTCTTTAGTCGTTGTCAGGGGATTGTAATTTAGAGCATGTCGTCCACCATATTGTTGGCAATGGAAGTCAACCTGCAAAGTTTAGGTTATGATGTGACCTGAATTCAGTGACAGTCTGTCGGGCAGCTCTCTCAGATCCAGCCTGGCATTTCTGAACCTCGCAGTGGCTGAAGCCATAGCAAGTACCGGTGGATGAAATCAGCAGCTCCCCGCCAGCCTGAGAACCTGCATTTAAGCAATCCCAGCAGCTTTGAGCTCTCTCAAAATATCAGACACTTCTCTCTCTCGTGTGTGTTTCATTAATGGCTTAGTCAATTTATATTTAATTACCCAAAATGATAAACTTCAAGCTTATTTATATTCTGGGCCAGAAGTTAACAATTCGTCTCTTTAGTATTTCATGCTCTGTATGCCTTTCCTGTGATCATTAGCCTTCATAGAGCTGGCGAACACTGTAATTCTAATTAGAGCGTAGTTACCAGCGTATTGAAAGTATAAATCTTATTGCTAACTCCAGGGGCTGAGGAAAAACAAAAAACAATGAATCTCCACCCTGCATATTACATGGCTTTTCTCAGTGTGGCCACCTAATCAGAAAGGGAAATGACACACACGTATGTAATAGATGCATTCTTTATCTCGACTCTTGGTAAATCAACTGCATTTCCTTAACAGATAAATTTGGGGAATTGGTTCCGTAACTCTTTCTGCAGTAAAGCACTTAATACGTTAAAATCAGATGAAAATCAAAGTGTCTGCCCATAAAATAATCCAAAATAATATTGGATCATTTTTGAGTGAGTAACCCAATTAGAAGAAGCTGAGCATTACCTTACATTTAAGCCATTTAACAGATTAGCCAAGATTAGAAGACAGAAGCTCCTGGGAGCTTATTTGGGAGCTGACAAGGATTTAGTCATTTATTCAACACCTATTTAATGAGCGGCCACTATGACATGGCGCTGCGGCCCAGCATTAGGGATTCAGAAATGAACAGAACCA